>UELV01091975.1:0-21222 GCA_900490015.1 Megastigmus stigmatizans
ATTTTGAAGAGGTTAAAAATATTTTAGAATCATGAAAAAAAATTTCCCGTAATATTTGAACATCGATTGCACTTTTTTATAGTATTTTGAATTATTTTCATTGCATTTTCCTTATGATAAATATTCATAAAGTTGAAAATTTCCAAATTTTTTAACTTTTTTTCGTGAAAAACACGCCATATTTTTTTGCAGGAGTATTTTAACAAAAAATCGGTATGACTATTCGAAAGAACAGCTCAAAATACGTCGGATATGATCTTTTTCAAATTTTTTCAAACTTTTTTTTTAGTTGAAAATGACCTTGACAAAGTTGTTGAAAATTCGGGGTCTTGCTCATTAATGGGTTAAGTCTCATTCGTTGATGAAATAATTATCTTTTTCATTCGCACAACAGACTAGAATTCTATCCATAGATAGATGATCGTTCTTCCGTCAACGAAATAATAAAACATTAACATTTTATTCGATCGAAAAGTTTTCATGGCACATTCTACCTAACGAAAACAACATGTATGTATACAATATATTTATTTACATAATATTACATGAGACACTTTCTTGAACAGATAAAATCATCATCCATATATCGATATGACATAACGGTACCAGTAAACTGTACGCGCGAGTCTAGTTTTCCAGACGCACTACATTAAATTCACAGTTATAGCCAATCGAACTTATATTATCGCGCTAGACCGAAGCGAGTCAAACTGAAGCAAAAAAAAAAGAAAAGAAAAAATATGTAAAACTGTATGTATCTAGAAGGGAATACGCGAGCCTGCCTGGACGAGTGCTTCGAGCAGAATTGCACTACTTCGATGTGTCTTCGGGACTGTCACTCGCACTGCAAGAAACGCATAATCGAGACCTACTCCAAGGCCGTGGAGACGTCCTTCGATTGCAGCAACAACGACTGTGTCCAGACCCCCCAGACCCCCAATGTCACCACCAACATTCACATTCAGAACATCCTGCCTAATGTGACAGTTAATTGCAATAATACTTCTTCAAAAATACCTAATACTAATGGTAATGGTAATGGCAATGGTAATGGCAATGGTAATGGCACTAATACAAGCAGCGAACGTGTGACGATCAATAATGTGATCAATAATCAGTACGGCTCCGGTTATCCCAGCCCCGAATGTCCGTGTCGTAAGTATAATCTTTAAAGTCACAGGTTTATATTTTATATATATATATATATTTTGTTTAGCGGTTGATTGTTTTCTTACTTGAATTTTGTGTCAATTTGGCGATACTGCAATCGATTACAGTAATTTTTTAACACTTAATTTAATTTTCAAATAATAAAACTGTTCGGTACATTTGTTGAATGCATTAGTGGTACCTTTTGAAAGTAACGAAAGAATCATTCAGCCATATATTATATCAGTTTTATGCGAAGAACCAATTCAAACAAATTAAATGAACTATATACTGTTATTCTCGCCTCCACGAGAATCGATCTGTTAATTGACTAAACTGCTGTGTAGCCGACTGCAACTGTTATCCGCATCAATCATACTACAATCCGTGGCAATCGATACCGCAAATCACGATTGGCATCGGCCCTGGCCCAATCGGCGGTGGATGCTTGTACCAATCGCCTTGGCCATGTTATCAAAGAGGTCCAGTCTCGGGTCCAGTACGTATGAACTCGTATAGCTCCTCTATTTATATCTGTCAATCGGTTTATCATACTATATCCGTATTTTTGTAGACAGTGATTGATTGTACACCCTGCAACAATCCTTTCTTGAATGCTCGATGCGATCCGGCATGCACTCAAGGGTCTCGCAGAAATGGTACGTCTTCTTCAACCATCGTACAGAGGCGTAAGTATTATTCACTGATAACTATTTTGCATAAATATATGCACGACTCGTGTAACTTGACTTTGTTTCGCAGAAGTTCCAGTGCAACAGTGGAACAATAATAGGATCTAGGCAATTCGTATAAAATGCAAAAAGATCATATAATTAAATGAAAAAAAATATACTTACATCATAACATTATAGATTATTGTAAAATGTTGTTGTTATATAAACTGATTAATTCTACATATCGTTTTGTATCATAAGAAATAAATTATTAAAAGCTACTTTCAAATCTAGATTTGTTTAATGTATTATTATTTTTGTTAATACTTTAATTAATAAAATAAATATTACAATATTTGTAATTTAATATCCCTCATTTGATTCATGACACCAAATCTGCTAGTATAATTAAAACTATCGTAAAATTTATTAATGAATTTATCGTCCGTCAAATATGTTTTAAGTCAAGAATGGAATTATCGTTCTCTCTTTTTCTTCGATGTGACATGATCTGCTTTGTTACAATCAACGTCCAACGAAAGAGAAAATGATAGAGTAAGAAAACTATAAGATGAGTGTACAATTTTGAAGAAAGAAGTTCAAATTAATAAAATTAATGTTCCGATATTCGCAAATGAATTAGGAGGGGGTCACCGTCATCAGTAAGATACAGACATCCTCTATCTATTGAATATAATAAAAATGAAAAAAGAATTAATTTATACATTTGTTATGAACTCCTTTCTGTAGAGTAAATGTGACAATAAACAGATGCACTTTGATACAACAAAGTATAAGCGTTGTCCAGAGAAGTCAGCTATTACAAAATCTAGCACGAAGTTTTGCTACATCATAAGCGCAACTGTTGTCCTAACACAAACAGAGAACATGGTTCTATACCAACGATAGATTAAACCGCGAAAAAAAAATGAAAATGATTCAACGCGAATGTCCGCGTTTCCAGCGATACCAGAAAGAAAAAGAAAAAAAAACGTCAAAATCCACACAGGCACACCGACCCGACAAACAGAACAGGCTCTCATAATATTTGCCATCGCACCGTACACTCCATTATCTCCTCCGCTTTTCTAATCTCCAACGAGCTTTAGAAAGAAAAGGAGAAGGAAAGAAAAGTCTTTCCCGTGATATCCGAGGAGCGCGCGCAGTACCACCTTCAATCGTCATTGTCTCAACTCTGTTAATCCCCTATAAACCCCCAAAGAGATCCCCACCTCGTCTCGCCTCTATATGTCATACCTCTTTCTCGAAATCGACTCTGCCGCGGCCACAATGCGATTCGCCACCAGCTTCGCATCAAAGAGACACCGGTCGCATAGCAGCAGGGGTCCTCCATTGTATACACGATATTCGTTATAAATTTCGCACGGCACGCGCTCTTACTAACTCTCTCTCTCTCTCTCTCTCTCTCTCTCTCTCTCTCTCTCTCTCTCTCTTTCAGTAAGTGCACGAACCACCAGCAAACAGTACCTGCGCGCACCTGCCTATGTGGTGTGTATACGCTACAGTACTGGCATAGACTTTGCGCTCCGCGGCATATAACTGTGGCAGCAGAGTGTCGGAGGAAGCGTCTCGGTGTGTCGGCCAGCACCTGTCACAACACCTGACAGCTCAAGCTGCATTTCTCTCTCTCTCTCTCTCTGCGGGGGGGAATACACAAACGACACAAAATTGTACGACACGCGGAAGGGCAAATTTATTATCCAACTGTAAAGTCGTTCGTTCGCTCGTCTCTCGCATTGGATCAAGTGCCTTGCAACTGACTATATATATATACTCTCTATGAAAAGTTCGGCTAATTTACAACGCGTATTCTCAATTCGTTATCGCTCGTGACGTCGGCGAAATTGCACTCGCCGGACACGATCGTAAAGTTTCTTCTGTAGGAAACGTATAGACTTGCCAATTTACGAGACGAATCGAACAGAGAGAGGGAGAGAGAGAGAGAGAGAGAGAGAGAGAGAGAGCAGAGAGCAGAGAGAGAGAGAGACTTTTTGCTGCAGTATTGCACGGCGATGATGGCGTGAATTATTTATGTGTGTATATAGTGGCGCGTGAAAGGCTGCGGTGTATTCCGCGTGACTGGCGCGATTGGGGGGGGGCTTAAAAATTTGACAACAATCGAATGGGAATTAAGATTTTTTCCGTGGAGAATGAACGAAGGAACAATGGAGATCTTTTTTTCTATAGCGCTTGGGTTTTTATACTCTGGTAGCGAGGGGTTGATTGGGCTGAAACGAGATCTTGCCGTGTTATATATATATATATATATATATATATATATATTGTTTTCTGCGTGCGTAAAATCACATTGTATAATGATTCCGTTCTAAGAAAGACGTAATTATAGTTTAACACGTTGTAACTTATTACACTAAATTATAGAAATAAATTAATTAGCATAGCTAGTCTTTTATCGTGTGCTTCTCCTAGGTATATTTAAATCAATTAAGTTGTATCGATTAAGTTGGAGAAATCGATTTATATGCATGAAAACTAAGCGGCATAAATTTTAGTTGACATTCTGGACTGCTTCATTCACCAACCACAACTCTGAATTTGTGTGCCAGGATTTTTTTTCACAAACTGATTTATCTGCAGAAATTGATAACGCGTAAAATTAAAATAGCAATATGGCTTTTATAGTAATTTATATACAAAGTTTTCATTAATTAATTGGATTTGAGATATAAGTAACCGGTCGGAACAGCCAAAAAAAAATTTTTTTTACGAAATTCCCACAAGGTTGATCGCTGTTAATTTATATATTTTAATGCAATTAGAACATCGATTTTATTATTTATGACATAAGTTTCATAAGAAATAATACTTATATTGACTAAGTTTAATTTTACTCAAAACCTGCATTTCTAAGATAAATAGATCATATTAAATACTTTATAGTTCTTGCAATTTTCATTCCATTTATTGCTTGTATATAATACTTGAGTGCTAAGATGCAGAAGTGACCTTTCGAAAAATGTATTTGTTTAGTTTGAGCATAGCTTTTACCATGGGCCTCGGTATTTGGGCCACAGTCTAATACGACTGTACAGGTTGTTTATGGTGAATAGACGATAATTGTCGATAACCCAATAATAGGTGCTTTCATTACAGCTTCTACTGATGCGCGCGCTAATTTAAAATTAATCTGTGAACGGCAAAACTACTTTACCGACATATAGTGTTTCTGACGAATAGATAGATTTACTTGAAATTTTGTGGATCATTAGAGAATATAGAGTCAAGACACGGGTAACTCTTAAAATTGACATTTTCAGTACAGAAAATATACTTTCTTGAATTTTATAGGAATGTAATAAACGAAAATTATATATAAGTACAAAAATAATACGTTATGATTCTCAAATTCCTGAAAATTTCAACTTATTGCGTTTCAATAATTATACACGTCTAGACCAACCATCACTCAATATACACGACAACACCAAAAAAAAACCCTCCTAATTCAAATTAGTAAAAGCACCTGAGCACCTCAAGTTTCGCAACGCATCTCTCTCCGCGGATTTTCTGACCATTGCACGACACTCGTTACCCAATAAGGACGCGTTTATAAATCACTCGTCTTATTAAAAAAAAGCTCGTGCTTTTCTCTCCTCGCTTGGCGCACAAAAGCTGCGCGAGAAGAGACGCGAGAGGAACGAAAACAGCCTTATACACGCATACCGTATAAATCAAACTCGTGAGAATACAAACACTTACGCGCTTCGTCTCTAGCCTATTATAAAACCCAACATACATATACACAGACACTCACCGCTTGGATTTGTAGAGATGCACACGTATGGCAAAGTTTTTCATCGAGGCGCGGCCAACGTGTGTGTGTGTGTGTGTCCTGTCAAGAGAAGCTGCATATACATACATATCCACGTACGGGCGCGAAGCATATTTCGAGGCGTTTTCGCAATACTCGCGAGTCCGAAGCCCCAAGTATTAGATAATAGGGAAAGTGATCGAGTGTAGCATCGCGGGCCTCAGCTGCGTGGGAATGCCAACGGGTTCTCCTACTCTTTTTCGCCGCTTCTGCGGCTATATAGATGCTGCGAGCCCATGGAGCTCGAAGAATTTAGCCGCATCCAAACGAGATTTGTTATATGCTAAAAGCGTGCAGTGCTTGAAGAAATTATATATATATATATATATAGGGATGATAGAACGCGGATATGTATAAGCTTGTGCAGAGGGGGAATTCAATTATACAATACGATATCGCACAGTGTAATCTCTTATTTTCGCGCGCGCGGCAGTGGATCTGCCTTGGTGCTTCATAAAGCGCTGTATAAATGGATTTCGAGAGGATCACCCGCGCGCAAATGTTTTCACCAAGTTTACAGTTAAGAAAATCGTTGCGCTTCTCCAACATTATTATGCTTGCACGCGAGTGACGCGTAATTATAATCTCGGGAAAAAGCTTTGCGGTATATGTATTTATATACAGCTTAATAATTTATTCGCCATATGTGTCGGGACAAAGCGTATATATATATATATATATACGCGTATATAGTCATGGCTGTGTAACGTGTTTATGGCAATTAGTTGCTTTTGCGCGTAGACAATCTATATAAGCGGCCTTTGTTTTCATCTTTCCATAAATAAGCTTGGAATATTTTCTTAAACGTACGGCGTACACGCGATCCTTTGGTGCAACATTGAAAATGGCATTTTTATCAACGTATATATATATATATGTTTGTAAATAAGTACAAAGGACTATGATCAGGATTAGAACAAATGCGTGAGACACCGAAATGATTACATGTTGTATATATATAACATTGATAACTGAAAAGTCTTTCAACCGTTGGCTACGTCTCATTAGCGTCTGTACAGGCGGGGACGAGGGGAAGCCTATATTTAGGCTCCGAACGGGGTCCCACACATTTTTCGACCCCAACGACATTCCGACACTCCCATGAAAGTTCCATCTAGAAAAAGCAATAAAATTCAGAAAAGCACAATCCTTTGCTAACCGATGAATTATTATTTAATTGAAAATGTAATGTTTTTCTCTCATCTAAATAATCCTATATGTACTGATTAATTGTGAAATTTAAATGCTCGTATCAATGATCGAAATTGTATTTTATTTTAACATTTTCAAATTAAAGGGAGGCAATTTATAGCTTCGAAAAAAGGGCATAAGAAATTACAATTTCAACGTAAAAATGTTTGTACATACTTTTTCTATATGCGAGCGTATATTTCAGCTCGAATATATATTAATCGCAGGAAATCTTAATAAAAACACAGCGTGCATAGGCGAGGAAACTCGTCGCAGCCTATCGATTCCCCCAAAAGGTATATACAGAGACGATGTTCCCCTGGCTAAATATTATCCCAGCGAATTATCCCACCGACCCCCAAGCCAAGCAGCTTCTATATCCCCGTGGTAAAAGCTCACAAAGCCTATATAATTGTATTACTTATGATAATCGCAGCCAGATTCCACTCTAATCTCTATCCCCCTTTGCACATCTACGCAGAAATCTACTGGCTATATGTACGCATGGCGAAAGACTTGACGCCTCGTGCCGCATACTCCAGCACACACACAGATACACATCCTTCGTGGGCGTCTACGGTCACGAAACACAGCTTTTCCAACTCCTTTCCCTCCCCTGCGCAGCATCGGTGCAGCCGCGCGCTATGAGTACGTTCGGCTCTTCAACGGACTACCAAATGTCACTTGGTTCCAACTCTCTCTGTCCCTCTTCCCCCTTCTCTCTCTCTCTCTCTCTCTCCTTGGAAAAACAAAAGAAACTTGACTTGTCGGTTACATCCTCGTATCTGCACCCAGCAGTCAGAGGTAGAATATAACCATAGATATATATGTATAATGCGCAAATAGCTAGGGTCGCTCGTTGAAAAGTACGCCCAATATGGGGGGGGAAAAGGTGCTGCGGTGCGCCTCCTCCTCCGACGGCGACGGCGACGCGAAAGACGTCGTCGCCGACGACGAGGTTATTAAATTTTCATGCTCGAGTGCAGCGGAGGGTTATTACTAGAAGGAAGAAAGCATCCGGCGCCTCTCTTGTATATATGTGATGACTACAGGGGGGGGGCCCCCATCATACCGACGGCATGTGGCACGCGCTTCTGCCCGACTCTCTCTCTCTCTCTCAGTCTCGTTCAACTTGTTCTTCGGTGGAGGTCTTGTATATATACACTGTCCAGCCCTCGATGCAGAATATATATAGCATGTGTCTCTCGGAAGGCTCTATTGTGTGTGTATATACACGTGGTGCTGTCTTGACTCTCTCTCTCTCTCTCTCTCTCTCTCTCTCTCTCGTGCGTGCAGTATTGTTTTTCGCGCGCGTGCGCGCCAATTTGGCTAGAGGTAATGATGTTCTTAGAGACCCTCTTGCAGTGTCCAGCGAAGCGCGATGTATGGCCGCTGAATTCGTATAGCTATATACATATAACGTCTTCGAGGGGTAGCGCGCGTGCTTCGTCGGAGTTGGGGGTTTGTTTTTCGCGACTGCATACAATACAAGCCGTTGCTTGTAATAATGGAATTATAAGCTTTTGACGAGCGTGCCAGCGGAAAGAGAGACGTTATATATGTGAAAGAGGGATTATAGGGGGTATAGGAAGTACGCGAAGGAAGCGGACGAACGTTGGACGTTTAAAGAAACGCGTAATAGAGGTGCCGGTTGTTTGTTAGCTGCTGCCGCGGACGTATTGTTGCTTCTTTAGTTTTATGGTAATTTTGGTGCCGTCGACGAGGACGAGCTTTGACGCGGCGAGGAGAGATTGCGATCGTGTGAAATGTGGGATGATTGAGAGACGCGGTAAATGCACGCGGTAAGCGCGATATACATCTTTGCGCTACCTATACTTGACACCGCAACTGTATATCTATATGTACTCGTGTTGCGGGGGATTCTTCGAATTTATGCATTTGAAGCACTTGTGCACCGTTTATGTATTCATGAAGTTCATGTAAAATTATTCAAATTTTTTGTTTTTTTTTCTTTCTTCCGAATGCGAGCTAGGGGAAATTGTATAAAAAGCGATTGAATCAGGGTTCTATCTGAAATCTGTTAACTTTTTTCGAGCAAACTTTATCCTAGTCATCGTGCAATAACAGTTTTTACAATCTAATTTCTGGTATATAAAGGAGCAAGTGTTTTGAAAGTTTTAAATACTCGCTATAAAATTCATAAACTTTCGCTTTGGAAAAAAAAAATCAAATCATTCGGTAAAGAAATTATTAATGTTCCTTCGTCAGCCAAGAAAATTGAAATTCCCGTCCTGTATATTAAAGTATTCATTGTGTTGTAAACATAATGCGAGGAATAAACAGTCGTAACAGCTCAAGAATGATTGCATTTCCGAGCATTGCTAAACTAGCCATTAACATCTACGAATGACTGCTTTCTTCGAACTATTCCACAGCATTTCTATACTTGCTTTACTAAAATATTTTCATACAAGTTTCACTTCATAACTCTATACAACAAATGCACACGCGTGCAATAATGTTATATAAGCACATATAGATGCGCAGTATATTATTCCAGACGAATGTATCGTTCGCCGCACGCGTTCAAAGATAGAATTACTCAACCGCGCCACGAACCAATATCTAATTTGGGAATCGCGTAAAAATTCGGCGCGCGCAGCTACATAAGTCCTCTTGCCGGTGTAAATAAATTATCGAATGCGCTAATAATAGCCATGGAAAAGAATATTTTCGCCGGCATTACTTTTAACGAGATAATGATAGGCCTCGCCACAATGGAATCGCGCCCAACGGATCGCTTGGCAATATGCTTATATTACAAGTTCATTCTACTTAATTAAAAGAAGTCGATTCCCGACTGGGCCTTAACTGCCCTCTGCATATGCGAATGCCTAGAGAGAAAGAGAGAGAGAGAGAGAGAGAGAGAGAGAGAGAGAGAGAGAGAGAGACAAAGGTCGTATATTTGCTCTTGAGTTAGCGCGCGAACGACTGGCTCACCTCGTCATTTCGAAGCTTCTCTTGCCAAAGAGAGAGGGAGATAGAGAGCAGACGAATATCCGGTGATCCGTAAAATCATCGGCGGAGAATAATTATCCTTTATTGTGGCGTCAAGCTGCGTCGAGGGTGCACTTCTCTCTCACTCTCTAGTCTCTCCTGTTTCGCTTCTGGCTCTTGAAAGTACGTTGGGCGGAAAACGAGTGCTTTACACGCCAAATGTCGAGGAGCTTTTATTTATTGTTCAACTATACTACTTATCGCTCACTTTTACTTTCTCGTGCGCTCCTTTGTGCCATTTGGCTTTTTATTCCGCTGCTATTTTTTTTTGCTTTTTTATGAGCCTTGCGGCTTGGGAATCGGAGAAATCGATGAAAGCACTATTGTAGAAATGTGATGTATTAATTATCGGCGAGGAGTTGATCTGTGTTTTTACAGTACTTTCCGTTTCGGTTGTACCTTCTCATCGTGATTTTACGACTATTCGTTTTCAGTTTCGAGTGTTGTTGTTAATGTGTGTCAATTGGTGTTTTTCTAATATGACAAATGCAAAGATTTTTTTGTATTCCTAAGTACAAGAAACTGTTGCAGCGCGCTTTCTGTTATTCGTTTCAGAAACTTCAGTACTGTATCATAACGGCTTAATAATTCTACAAAGTTTCAATATAATCGTATGTGCTACATTCAATTGTACATTGTACTATACAACTTAAAAGTTTATAAATATTATTAACATAGATACTATCTGAATATTTAAAAAAAAGTATAGTTATACGGCCATAAAACTGAGAATTTTCGATTTTTTTATATTGTTCTGGTAGCCAACCTCCAGTCAACTTGAATTGTTCTGCAATGCTTTCAGAAGTATGTTACTCAACTATTATTATTAGGTTAAGTATATGCATACGTAATTTGCATATACATAAAAGGTGCATTCTTACCCAAAAGGTCATAGAGTACAAACAACTTTACAGACTTTTATGAATACACTATTTTGTAAAATTATTAAAAAATAATAACAAAATTGAAATTTAATAAATGTACGATGTTTAGTAGCACCTTTTATTTTTTCTTTATCCTTTTATTAATTTTAAATACTTATACATGTGTAATTTTATCGCCTATATTTATATCTGTTTGTAATTTTTAATCTATGGTCAAATCTACAATAAAATTTTGTTTTTATTTCAGGTATTCAATCCAGTTATTATTAAATCGGTAAATAGAGATCAGGTATAACAAAGTAAGTAATAAATTTCCCAATTTAATTGCTAAATGAATGTTGGAAGTTTCAACAAAAAATATACTAAGAGAGTATTATTTAGGGATGACATGCGATACTTGCAACTCAAATCAACAACTATTCGAAAAACATTAGATAATAAGTACTTATTCTTTACTTAATAAAATATCAACAACGTTATTATTATGTTTATATCAACTAATAGATCAACAGATTAAGGAATAAAAATTACCAATTTCGTTTTTTCCAAGTTTAATTCACAGTTATTGTTCGATTCTAAAATTTATGGGTTCATTTTGTTCGTTTTCAAAAACTTAAGCGATCCACCGTCAGTTAAATTGTTTTTTCATTTTCAAAATTTATTATTATAATATATAACTAATATAGCTAAGGCGACTGCATGTATAACTAATTTATAACGATACTAAGGTAAAAGACCCAGTGAATGGACACTTAAGAACATGTACTAGTGATTAGACACCCACAGTGTCTGGACGATTTCCTTGGTTGTGATTGGTCGAACGCGTCCAGATACTAGTGCTGTCCATTCACTAATCGTGTCTAGTCACTGGGTCATTTACCTTAATTTTAAAAATGAAAAAGCAATTTAACTAACGATGGATCGCTTAAATTTTTAAAAACGAACAAAATGAACCCATAAATTTTAAAATCGGACAATAATCGTGGATTAAACTTGGAATAAACGAAATTAGAATTTTTTAATTCCTTAATCTATTGATCTATTTGTTGATATAAACATAATAATAACGTTGTTAATGTTTTATTAAGTAAAGAATAAGTTACTTACAACGTATGATCATTCAAAATATACCACTTTCATGTAAAAGTAATATTATCGATAGTGTGTTTCGAATAGTTGCTGATTTGACTAGCAAGTATCGCTTGTACATCCTTAAGCAGTTTATAGTTAATTTCAAAAAGAATTCCATGAATTTGAAAAGCAGCAAGGTACTGCACATCAGCTTTTAAAAGTCTTTCGAGGTAATATGTATATTGGCTTCGGTTACAAATTAAAAATCAGTACCACAGTAACTCAGAAAGATATTAAAATTTATTATACCCCATAATAAATTATACGAAAGCCAAGGTTCGACATCAAAGGCTTCTTCATCGGAGTCAATCGATCGCATAGAACTCGGCACAATCGCACTAGAAATTCCGGAAACAAGCGCCTATATATGGGAAGTGTGCAGCAATAGGCCATAGGCCTCGTGAAAAGAAAGGCGAGGCAGTCGAGATTCTGGCCGTTTAGTAATCCCATTACAACTTTCCACCCACAGGCAGTTGACAGGCGTCACTCACTCGACTGCGTTACACTGCAGGCACACAGACTGGCAGCCCATGGTATAGGCGCTGGACAAATGCGTCGTAGTGCCGCCCAGGCACAATTTAAGTCTCTCTCTCTCTCTCTCTCTCTCTCTCCTCTCTCTCTCAGTTTCCTTTATTATTATACTCTCTTTCGGGGGGGCATGTCTCTTGGTCTAGACCCTCAGTTCAGACGCGGATTTTCGGGCCCTCGTGTACCTTCCTATTCGTTCGTATATTCCGATGGTTCAAGTCCCATTTCTCTGCGGGAAAATTGTACGCAATCGCCGTCCATACGTAGACGGAGCCTTCTATAGGAAAACGTGCTCATAATAATTATGCGTGCTTGTGTATTTATAAGTATTATGGTCCGGGAAAAAACGTTTGCGAGATAGTCACCGCCGGTGATGCATTTGCACCATCGGACGACATCGTTAAAAGTCTGTTAACTTTCAATTTTGCGAGAGATCAATTAAGCACAAGCTTTTGCCGGACTAATGAGCGGGCGAATACTTTGCGAAATGAGCTCTGTGGCGATATGATTTCTGGCGCACAATTTATATGTTTCCGACCTAGCTATATATCGTTTTATCTATTATACGCTTGATTTGTGCGCTGAAAGGTTTTTATGGAGGACCGGGTCATTACCATTTAGCCAAGTTAAGGATGAATAAA
This sequence comes from Megastigmus stigmatizans, assembly GCA_900490015.1. Classification (NCBI taxonomy): domain Eukaryota; kingdom Metazoa; phylum Arthropoda; class Insecta; order Hymenoptera; family Megastigmidae; genus Megastigmus; species Megastigmus stigmatizans. Next base: position 13,070 of record UELV01091975.1, read on the forward strand.
ATAGTCGTTATATATCGATGTTCTCGGATAAATGCTTGTCTTGTGGTATTTTTCTCGTGTGATATTATTATTTTGTGGAAAATATATAGGTAATAGATATACGTGAATTATGGAATTAGAGGATATATTGAGTAACGTCTTTTTATGCAATGCGATAGAAGCAGTTAATTGCTATACTCAGGAGGTTTAAAGCTGAAAATTATAACAGTCCTCCACTAGAGGTAAATGCTTTGTATCATAACCTGTACTTTTTAATTTACATAAATTAGAAAAATATTAGCATAAACTCTAGAATAAATGGAACAAGTATATATGGACTTTTATAATTATATTAATTCTCGTATTTGATTTGCTAATATGAATTATAAGACCCAATTCTGATCTAACAGTAATGCTGACTTCTAACGTTTGCGGTTCAACGCAATAACATGCGCATTCGCTTCATTCTACTTAAAGCGTAGATAGCGACTTCCGTCTTTAGAGTGACAGAACAAGAGATGCTACATTTTTATACATTTCCTAAACGACGCTTATCAAAGTATATTATTAGACAGTTGTTTGACCTGCTGTGCGCTTGCTTTTGAAACGAAAATTGTACGATCAATAATATTTGATTTTGGATTAATAAAACATTTGCTGTTAGAAAATCCTAGAGCTACATTTTGATTTGCGTTCATGACCTAAGTATAATCGGATACAAAATACAAGAGATAAAATTTATTTTAATTAAAGAATATTGTACTAATTGTATAATTATAATTTCGAATATTAATAAAAAATCGAATGAGTTATTTTAACCTAAGCGGCATCATACTCCAAAATAAATTATAAGTATCGCTAATAAATTGCCTATCGAAAAGTTCAATAATATTGATTGTATCTCTAGTCCATGTCATACTTTAGTCACTAATAAGCCACCAATAAGAGAAGCTCAGCTGTATAAGCATGTTTTTTCGCTCAATTTTTTCCATTCGATCTTAATTAAAACGGCCTCATCATACAGAATCCCCGTCAAGAGCCAGAGATTGATGGCCATCTACACGCTCACACTCATCTATTTTTTTGCTTATACTATATATATATATTTATACTCGCGTATCCGCAAACACCAAATCTCCCGAAAAGATTTATCAACTAATTGTGCCTCAGCACACACACACACAAGCATGGAGATTTTAAGTCGTACAAGAAACTCGCTCAACTCGAGCGACGATCTCGAAGTATGACTCGTACCGGTCTCCCATTTTGGAGCGATCGATTAGAAGACTATACGCAGAGGCGTTTATTACGAAACGAGGCGCGCGCACGCGCGCGAGCGATGGCCATTTGCTAAATTGCCCGGCCACTGCCGCTAGGCTAATCCAAGCAAATGTTATCTCTCTCTCTCTCTTTCTCTCCCAACATCGCTTCCCATATACTTATACAGCAGATTGGCGACAGTCACGCCGCGCCTTATTGTTGATTTTTGTGCGCAATATATGTACCTATAAAGCTTTGCCCGAGATTCGATAATCTCTTCTCGCTCTCCTTATATTTTCTTACTGGCTGGCTTAGTTTCTGGAGGGGAACGGCGCCAGCGATTATATGCGCTCCCAATTTTCAGCAGTAAAATTATCAATAGAGAAAATGATATTGGCTCGCGTGCGGCGATTAGCTCGGGGTTTTTTCCCTCGTTTCTGGGTTTCTCCAATTCTTTGTTTGTAAACGAGATCTGTTTGCGATGTTATAAGAGTATTGGTAAAATGTTGACATGCGAGAAGTTCTTTAAACTTGCAGAAAAAAAATTCTGTTTACATCTTTATTCTTGGTTTTTTATAAATATATATAATTATAAAAGTAAGTTATTATATCTTAATTATTCATAAATAACTATGGTACATATCTTAGCTATTCATAAATAACTAAGATATGTACAATGGTATTGCTGTGTTTTTATATAGAAATATAAGTAGGAAATCAGCTTGCGATTTTGCTACTGAAATATTACTTGTATCGAGTGCTACCTCATCTTGAACTTAAATTAATTGTGAGGAAAAATGAAAACGAATAATTTTCATCAAAAAATGAAAGATGTACATTTTTTATATTTTGTGCAATATAAATAGTTGATATTTTAAAAATAATATTACATTTTTCAAATATAAATTTTCAAATATATATACGAGCTGAAGTGATCTTTCAATATTCAAGTGATTAGAATCATTGAATATATGAATAGTAAATGCAATATAAACGAGACAAGTTTTTTGTCAAAAGAGATTAAATATTTTTTAATAAATTGATGAAAAGTACGATATTGTCAGTCATAAAAAGTGTTATTTAAATTCGCCTTCGTAGTATTAGAAAATGTGTAGGATAAATAAAGAGTATCTGTCAACAAGATAATAAACGTTAATAAGAAATAGTATGCGTGGGTTCGGCCCACGCTAAAGAACTTTTTGTATCTAATAAGAAAATATTCACAATAATTATTCAACTGTAAAATATACAAAAAAATGATATCTTTAATTTTGTATTTAATACAGTACTCTCTTAATATGAAATAGTGAAAACGAGGTCACTTTACGAAAATTAATGTTTATACACTGATTTATTCAGTGAAGTTGTATAATGTTTACTGGGAAAAACAGTGAATGTACACTAATTTTCGGTCGGTGACCGAGTTTGCACTGATTTGGCAGTGAAATTTCACTATTTTAAATTAAGAGAGTAGTAGTAGTTCACATGTAATTTTTTTAATTGTTCAAACCACTTTTCTACTTATTTAAATTTATCATTTTCAAACACTTTGAAAATTTCATATGTATTATATTAGTAAAACTTTTTATTATAAATAAAAAGTTCGGTAAATATTCATTCTATGTAAAGTAAATATTGAGCAGTGCAATAATTTATTGCATAGGAAATTTATAAGTCCACGTAATTTTCAGTCATGCTCTGTATTTTTCATGTACACCAATTTATTAAGGATATGTATTAACTAGAATTTTCATTCTCTTCCTCACTCCAAAGTACAAAATGTGAATGTTTTAACTCAGATGTTTTCAAAAACGAACAATATTCAGTATCCGCTGAAAGCGCATCACAAACATTTACAACCAATTCTCTAATAGTCGAGCAAAACGACTAAGAGAAACCATCCGAAATCCATTATATATACTTTTCCTTACTTAGCCGTGCGCTCCAGACGATATACTTCCATCCACCTACGTAAACAGATTTTTGACTCTACAGGACATAGAAAAATCAAGAAAACAAAAAAGGAACCTCGCAGTGTACACCTTGCTCATAGAAACCAAAAAAAAGAAGGAGAAAGAGAAAAAAGGGAACTCGGTTTTACGCAACACCTCGGCCTGTCAAGCGTCGACCCAATTTCACGGATATTATAAATAGACGTCCCGGGATGAGGAACACGACCAGCCCATCATCTCGCGCTGTCGGCGATCGTGAGAGAGAGAGAGAGAGAGAGAGAGAGAGAGAATAAGGCAGAAAAAAAGGGCGCCCACGTGTTTTTCGTGATGCACTTCACGGTTCGCTGGCTTCGGCCAAGAGCCACTACTGTACACAGTCCAAAGAGGGGCGGGAATCCGTCTCTCTCTCTCTCTACAATGCAACGTACGCCTAGAGGGATAATCTTGCGGGCGCTGAGAGCCTCTCCCACTCTTTCTTTCTATAGAACTTCGCTCAGGTAGACAGTCTAGGGGAGGCGGTTATATAGGCACACTACACGCGCGTCCTATACCATTTTCTTCAGATTCGATGAAAATTTGGGAAGACGTATACAGGAGGTGGAGAAACGTCGCGTCGCGTTCACGCGGATGTGCTCTAAGCTGGCGGAAACGATGTTTGCGGGGGGATTATATAGATCGTGTTGCGATGCCGCTGCTCTCTCTCTCTCTCGCACACAGATATTCTTGTGTTTGCATCGCTCTATCCCATACAGAAAGTTTGCGAAAGAGCATTTGCTTCGGTGTGGTATATCGGATTGTGGAAATATATATTAGAAAGTTTGAGGGCGCACGCATCTTGTGTTTACCTTGGAGCATGTTATAATTATATGCGCCGAGAATATATTTACGCGTTCCACGAGTAGGAGGACTTTAGTGTATTAAAATTATTTTAGATAAATTTGCGCGATAAGATCTGAGAGTAATGACCTTTATCATGTATATACAATGTTGTAATCCAGATCGTAAATAATTATAAATAGTTTTTTTTTTATTTTAAATTCTTGCGAATATTTTTCGAGACTCACTCGTAAAAATATATTTATGATTAACCATGAGGTGCTGTTTTTGTATATTAATTATGTTTCGGATAAAATTATTTTAATATGATTCTACAAGTATTTCGATTGTTTTGTACGCACTAGAATTATCTTCTTTAAGCAATTGTTTTTTCGTGACAATATGCAATACTCAGCTACCCAGCTACTCCCGCATTCCTGAACTTTGTAATGCATGATAGATCGTTGTTATATCGCGAGCGTAACGGATATATTTAGAATCGCGACCCTTTATCAAAATGAATTAACGGTTGTACAGAATTCTATTGTATAAATATCGTGCGATATAAGAATATTGGAGTAACGGAAATCACATGTTGCAACTAGATAAGAGATATAGAATTGTGTATCAGTTTTAGTTTTAAAATAAGTCGAAATAACGTCTTTCACTTATTATAAAAAGACCTTAAACAAAACTCGAACTGCGACTCTAGATTTAAAATTTTAATAGCATAAAAACTTTGCTTATCATCAAACATGCAAATATATTTATAAAACATGCGATTCACCGCCACCCGAGTAAAACATATAATTTCACGTCATAAACTTAATCTAATAAATTTTTATTTATCAACACTTAAAAAGATCTGTCAAATCGTTGAACCGTTTCCTATATCGCCAGGATTACTTCTATATAAAAGGATTGCATTCCACGCGTAATCACATAAACTTATCGTACACACCGAATAAACGGGAAGAGCTTATACAACGGCGATTTGGTCTCTCCGACTTAATTGCAATTTACAACTTTTAATAAAAGCAAGCAGCAGCTCTGCCTCTTGCACGTCGGGATATAAGAGAAGAAGAAACTAAAGAAAGAAAAAGGAAAAAGAAAAGAAAAGATTCGCGTGCGCGCGCGCGCGAAATTAAATTGGTTTTAAAAGGCTTGGCACTAGACTCGCGCGATCGAGCACCACTATACGGAAACCATATCCATACTATGCCGATACATATAAAGTTACTCTTAATCAGCGCGGACACAAAAATGAAGAATCCGCGGGAGCAACGAGGCCGAACTATCGGGCGCCGAGCTGCTGTGCCGAGTTCCAGAGGGAGGGAGAGAGGTAGAGAGGCAGAGAGAGAGAGGAAGGAGCAAGCTTGCGCGAGAAACACACCGACATAAAGTAGACCGTAGAGCTGGTGGAAGTTTTATAACGATATCGGGCCCCGAGAGAAGCTGAACTGCTGCTATCCTATTGCAAGACACTGGCCTTTGGCTCTCGATATTACGGTCGTACAGCCTCTGCTAGAAGCTTTTGCGTATATATGCTTTTTTTAATTACATATCCGCGCAACGAGTTCGTTTTGCAATGCTACATATATGCCGATGCGTGGAAAGAACTCATTGAAGAATTTAAGCAATCAATGAATCGATTTAAGTTTTTTGTTGTTCTATACCATTGGTGTTTATACAGGCGATGCGAGTCGATTTACATTGTTATGCGAATGTACAGCGTATTTACAAGGTATAACCAAACCCATAGCTCGAGGCGGCGTTTTGTCCGCATCTTTTTTTTCTTTCCTATGTAACGACTTGTGAGCGCGTGGGGATTTTTGCTGATTCATGCAGTATATATGTTGCGCTAAGATAATGTTTCGGCTGGGGAGCAGTTACAGTTTGTCTGCACTCTGAAATAAACGCAACCTCATCACTTGCTGCTGCGGCTACCTGAGTCGCACTTGCAGATATAGTTATTTTTCTTTCTTTTCTAAAAATCCGACTTACATAATAAATTCATTTGACCTCAAATATTTGCGAGGAGAGTTTTATTTATTTTCTTTACATTTTTCGCCCTCGCGAAAAACCAATATTTACACAACGGATTTCTCAAAAAGAATTTTACGAATATCGAGGGTTCAAACCCATAATTATAAAATATTTTATTATTTTCATTATATCGTGTACGAAGAAAACAAAATTTATCCTCAAGCTTTTCCATTAACAAACTAAAAATGATTCACCAATTAATTGACAATGCATTCCGGATATAATAAACAAACAAAGGTGAAATGTCTTGGTCACGCGATCAACACACGATGCTCTAGTATATATTTAAACATTCCAGAATGCAGCGCTATGGCAACTCTTGAGAAGGAGAGTACACATCCATGGGGGCCCGAGTTTATCCACGAGTCCCGATCCATTGGCGACTACAGCGGCTTATATACATATAGAGCATACATAGAAATCCAGTGGACCGTGCACGAGCATTGGGTTCTCGGGGCGCGACTCGTCCAACGGGCCACTGTACAGCAACGCTATACAGCGCGCAGTAATCACCCAATAAACTAATCGCGAAAGGGAGTCAATTAAAGCCGGAACCCGTAAGTAATCGCTGCTGCTCCTGCTGTTACTGCTGCTGCTACTCGCAACACATTACAAGACTCCACTGGCGCGCACACACACACATATAATACACGCACGCACTCTGACTCGCGTGGGCTGTTGCTCCTGCTGCTGCTGCTGCTGCTGCTGTGAGTATACCGGCCCCGTTTTACATAAATTAGAATATATTTCGTGCCCGGCCGCAAGTGCATTATGCATATACATGCATGCAGGATTCTCAAGAGAGGATTGTTGGATATATTATAATATAGCTGCAGTCTGTACACACACACAGCCAGTTTTCGTGTGCGCGCGCGCTACGGAATATATAGTATATACATAAATGATGGGAGAGAGAGGAAAAAGAAGGGCGGTTGCGTCACCGATCGCCGCCGCAGCGCAAGTGTGTGTATATGTATAAAGCCCAAGGAAAAGGAAAAGGGGCGCGAGCGAATCTCGCGCCAAATAAAGTAAAGGCCGCGCGCGCGCTGCACCGAGATGCGCCTGCAAGACTGAGGCGCCTCTCTCTCTCTCTCTCTCTCTCTCTCTCTCTCTCTCTCTCTCTCTCTCTCCTTCTCTGTATTATACAGGTTCATTGTTCGACCGAGCGGTGATCCATAGCGTATAAAGAGCTTTGGCTCGAATAGGTGTGGATCCCCTGCACACGATGGGAATTCTTGGGGAAATACGGTACTTACATTATCTGCTATATCTTTCGGCGGGTTAAAGTTGGATTCTTGTAATGTGCTCTAATTGATGCTGGCCAAGCTTCGCATGGATTTCCTTACTAATGAGTTTGGGAAAATAGGGTTTTATTGGGTTGCGGGAGTATGAGAAAGGTATGAATTATTATATATGTATTATATATTTGCTTAAAATATTGCGTTACGTGTTTTTAAGTATCGCTTGTGTGTTTGTTGAATAAAAGAACGGCTTTGTTTCGTACGTTAGTGCAGTTTATGACGATACAAACACTGTGAACGTATATACAAGATATAATTACAAAATGTAAAAAAAAGAAGCAATTACATGTACTTTTATATAATAATTTTGAATGGAAGCGTATATGTATTCACTTTTCTAGTTTTTGAAACGTAATGAATATACGTTATGAGCCATAAAAAATAGTGATTGATCATTTAACCCATTAATGACCAAGACCCCGAATTTTCAACAACTTTTTCAAGGCTTTTTTTCAACTAAAAAAGAAGGTTTGAAAAATTTTGAAAAAGATCATATCCAACGTATTTTGAGCTGTTCTTTCGAAAGGTGATACCGATTTTTTGTTAAAATACTCCTGCAAAAAAATATGGCGTGTTTTTCACGAAAAAAAGTTAAAAAATTTGGAAATTTTCAACTTTATGAATTTTTTTCATAAGGAAAATGCAATGACAATAATTCAAAATACTTAAAAAAGTTCAATCGATGTTCAAATATTACGGGAAAATTTTTTTCATGATTCTAAAATATTTTTAAAATTTCTAAATTTTGTATATAATAGTTGAAAATTTCCAAATTTATTAACTTTTTTTCGTGAAAAAC
>UELV01091980.1:3444-14778 GCA_900490015.1 Megastigmus stigmatizans
ATGCACACGAGGGAAAATAAAGCCATGGTGCGAGAGGTTCGTATGTATATAATGACAGGGAATCTGGCGGATTTCTCTCTCTCTCTCTCTCTCTCTCTCTCTCTCTCTCATTCTCTCGCCCTTTGTGTACACACTCGCGTGCAGAATGTGTGACACGCTACATAATCGTAGCGCTGTTCGCTATAGAAGTGAGAGAATAATGATGTCGCGCACGCGCGGGGATGTTTCGAACTGCGTTTGTCGGGGCGTTTTATATACGCCATGTCCGCGTGTGTGTATACGTTCGACTTGGTGGCGGACACGCGCGCGGGAAAAAAAATATGAAGAGCGGAGGCTCGCACGTAATTGATGTATTTACGCTTCCTGGTATAGTGGATGCTTGCACGTTGAGGAATTATTGTCGGCGCGATTATGTGCGTGTTTTTTTTTCTCTTTTGCCTTACGATAACGCGCTTGTGTTTATACTGTTTTGTTCGATTTTTCGATTGTTATCGCGGGGATACGTGATGTAGGAGAGAAAAGTGGGTGCACGCTATATTGTGAAAGATATTGACTAGGAATAGTGTTGAATAGTGCCTGTGTATTATTGTTTCACATTGGTCTATTCGCTGTTTTTCTTCTGTGGTATTTCTTTCTACATATATGGCCATCAGAACTGTTTTTAAATATTAGTCGTGAATCATAACTATTCATGAATCAAGAGCAATATGAAGGCATAAGTGTGTAAATAACATCGATCTATTAATCTAAGGTGTTATTGGTGGTTAGAAGATAAATTATTCAAAATTCAATAATAAGTAATGTTTTATTTGCCATCGTGAAAACTTTGTGCAGATCTAGTCAAATAAATTATTTTCATGTCGCAAGCTTCATTAGTTAGGAGCGCATAACGATCAATTATTTATTCATACTAAAGCTAAAGTAGTAAAGCTCCAAGTGTAAATACAATTAGTGTACTTAATCGTGAATTATTAAAAAGAAAACGTGAATCAATTAACGTACATAGGAACATTCACAAAAATCTTAAAATTAGTATATTTGTGGTCACTGATTTCTAGAACAGCGTAATCCAATCGTCCACACGGACACAGCTGAAACGCCATTAGCTACGGCTCGAAAAAGCTCGCACACGCCACTTATCGCAAGCTGCACAGAAAAAACCGTGTCCCAGAAAGGTACGTGATGGCCGGCTCCTCGGTCCTTCCAAAAGGTGAAGGACTCACAGAGCGCGCGCGCAAGAGAGAGAGAGAGAGTCACGTCTAAAGAAACCGAGGAGACAAAAGAGTAAAAACCCCTCTCGTTTTTCTCCCACGTGTAAGAAAAGTCCCATCGACAACCTTTATAGTCCGTCCTTTTGCAGGAGCGCGCGAAAGATCAAAGGCATTTTCTTCTAATTAGCCCGAAGAGCCGAAACACTCGCGTATATAGCTCGTCTGCTCGTTCCTTAGTCGCTCATCGGACACAGCGCTTCTTCTCCCGGACCCTCTCCCGGAATTTCCGGCCCAACGAACGACACCCGAGCGTGCGATAGCCCGTATAAAGTTCGCCCTCTTCAACTCTGGCGCGCGCGAGCCATTTTTCTCGCTGTACTCTTATTTGAGCCTTTGGCCGGATAAAGACGATGTTTAAAGGGCACGACGAATATATATATATATATATATACATATATGGACGCGGATATCTGGCTTAGACACCGGTGGCAGTGAAGCCGTGAAAAATATCCGCCCATTAGCGTATTCTCAGCAGGGGTAGGAAGCAGCACTCGAGGAGAGAGAGAGGATTAAGTTTCACTCGAAGGGAAAGTGTTGTACGGATGATCGACCGTTCGCCTGTGCTTCTGACACCTTTTGGCCGTTTGACGTATGAATCGTCTCGAAACTTAATTTACGGACTTGCCGCGCACTCGAGTGAAAACTGCGTGAACGCGTATATACTTATAGAGGGGGGAGTAGGTACTGGGAAGGAAATTTTTCTGTGCGCTTATATTGGCCCGTATGCATTTTGCTCTTTTACAATGAGCGATATTAATCGATGGCCAGGGACCGTATTGATTTTTCGTCTTTCGCCCTATGATTTCTTGCCCTGGATTTATTTTTCTATTGTGGAACTGCTGTGCTTGTTATATTGTGGATTCCTGTATATTAATTTAATCTCTATTATAAAAATAATTCATTTTATCACGGCACACTTGCATAAAGTCTATACAAATGCAGCATAAGAAGTATAAATAACTGTGCTCTCTTCTGACAAGCTTATTCTATAATGAACTTAGATGAAAATAATGTAAGGGGGAATTGAAGTGGAAGGGAAAATCGTGCGCTAGTCGAGCGGACAGTGTGATTTAGACGAGACTTGAATCGTATGAAAGTGATCGCGAGCAGAGTTTATGAATAATAAAGTGAATTTAACTGTACATCCGCCAATTATTTATTCACCCAAAAGCTTTAAAAATAATATTATTCGTACAATTGACTTAATTTACTATTCAATAATTTATTCTCTTTCCTAAAAAGTTCATCAGTCAAATTGAAACGACGAATATTCAGTTTGTGTCAAGCTCTGGAAGATAGAAGCGGGGAGACATCATTATAAAAATATATCGCGCAATAGCTCCTCCAAAATTAACTTTGAGTCTTGGCCAAATAGGACTTTAATACGTCAGATTAAGAATCTCAATTTATGGCCATATACTTTTTACGATAGTTGGGCAAAGTTCATGCGGGATCCGAGACGAAAAAAAGGGCAAAATTACAAGTACAGAAAAGAATATCAAGCGGAGCCATAACAAAAGCATTATCTCGTTTGATCGTAAATTCGTCAGCGGTAATGCGTCATCGGGCAAAGTATACGGCGCAGAGTAAAGCATAAACTCACATCCGCAAAAATCCGTCCAATCGCAGACTGAAAAAGAGAAACCAAAACTAAAGCTACTCGGTAACAAATACTTTTCAATTCTGTAACCAACAACTCCATTCGCGGTGCACGTGTAGCAAATCATAACCTTGCAGCCTACGTAGAATACGAGAGAAAATCCATAAGACACTATATATACAGTGCAAAAATTCTTCTCGCGACACGTCGCCGCGTCATAACTTATAAATCATCCTCTCGAAAAGGAGTAGCAGTGCACATTACGCAGGCCGCGTATCGCGAGACACGCGTGCGAATATATACGCATAAAACACGACGATCGTAAAATTCAGTCGTACCATCGCGAGGCGCAATCCACGCTAATGTAGCAGCTCGTCGCTCTCTCTCTCTTTCTGCTTGCCTTCTAAGGTATTACCTGCGTATGCAGATATAATGCGCTCTCGATGCACACGCGTATATACATATATATATATATATATATATCGTCGCCTCTCTATACACGAAGAAGGAAACTGCATACATAAATACATCTTATTTTCTCTCGGGCTTACGTTGACCTGACGCCGGGTGCATCGTGCGCGACTAAACGCGAGAAAGTGGGTCATCGGTTATTTATTTTTCATGCCGCCATTGTAAGCTACAGCGTCGACGCGCCTCTCCGCTTACGGGCTCGCGAGAGCATACAGCATTAAGCGGACAATGCGTTAGAATCAATGACGTGCGTCGGGATAAGATCGAAGGAATTGCTTTGATTGTTCAGGGATAATATTCATGCGGTGCAAGGAACGAGCGAGTCTTTGAGAGAACGAATTATTCTTGGGTGTTGTTATGTTGAATCGGTGTATAAGTATCTGGCTTATCAGCTTGGAAGCGCTGAAAGGTGCGGATGCCGAGCGCTTCTTTAAATAATTAGCATTTATTCAGATTTTATTTTAAAAAAGACGTTACTCGAGATTCGAAATACGTCGTCTTTAGCCTATTGTATATTTCATAAGCCACTTTATACGTATACGAGTTAGCATACCAAAATTCCTAAAACGTCATTTGAATTAGTGTTAAATAATGAATACAAGTGTAAACATGAATAGTTTAAATAATACGAAAGTTTTTTTCAAAATCGGAAATCGTGAAAGATAAAACACCGTTTTCTTTTTTTTTTTTAAATCGTGTCAATACGCAAATGCGTAGGTGTAAAGCCACGAGTCACGGTAATAAATCTTGAAGGAAAGAAGATGATGCGGCTGACCGAGGAGCTATAGAGACTTAATGTAGTACTGCAACGACTCTTGGGCTTCCTGTGTCAGCTCTCCTTTAGTTACGCGTACGTAATCGCATTTATGCTTTAGGAGAGGGCGAGAAATAGAGAGGGTAGGCACGTGCATTCAATGTAAACGTTAAGATTCGAGATAAGGGCCTATGCGGAATTTCAATATATTAACTGTCCTATACAATAGACCAGTCAAATTTAATGTTCCATTAATTTTTTAAATCTGTAGTAAAATTTCGATTTTCACTTTAATACCACCATTTTGTACAAAATTAAATTTCTTGCAAATAACTTTATTCTTCGTTTTTTACGCAAATCCCGTTTTTAATAAAGAAATACCGACTATCGGAACTTTTCTCTCGAGTAAATAACAGACGTTTTAACGCGCAAAGCTACGCGATAACTCGAAAACAGTCATACTCCAAAAGCCTCGCCCTTATACTGCCCCATATCGCGCTTTATAGCCGTATAAAGAATGCGCGATATGAATTTCAGAAAACAATTTGAAAAACATTCATAGATCATTTTAGTTTTAACTCACCGCTCGACACACCTTATGTATATGTATATTTCGTAAAGCGACGCGCTCACGCGCTCTTAAAGCATTAAAGCCTATAGGCTGCATATTTCATTATCTTTTACGCTGCGCAGCATATCCGCCTGACTAATTCCAAACCCTCTATATATCCAAATCGACTTCCGAAATATAAAAGCCAAGACTGAAATTTGGGCTCTACGATCCAAGAGGGAGAGAGAGAGAGAGAGAGGGAGAGAGAAAGAAAACTGCGCCAAAAAGCATAAAAATCCAAACGGAAATGATCGTTTCTCCAGTCTGTTTAGCATAGTTCGCAGCAGTTTTACCCGCCGCTTCCGTTCTCTGCTCTAAACGCGGAAAATGAGAGCTTTACATAAAGCGAGGGAGAGAGAGAGAGAGAGAGAGAGAGAGAGAGAGAGAGAAGAGGTTTTCCTAGAGAGAAACTTATATAGCTACGGGAGAGGAGGATTGCAGTGCGCGCATTTAGGAAAATTGGTGCTGAAATTTATCACGCGGCTTGTTTACGTCTGGCAGAGAGAGAGAGAGAGAGAGAGAGAGAGAGAGAGAGAGAGAGAGAGAGAGAGAGAGAGAGAGAGAGCAGTAGCAGCAGCAGGCTGTACAGAAGCAGCGGCGACCGTACGGAACATTTTCTTTAAGAGCGTAATATCCCCCGCGCGCACTCGCGGATATACCGCCGCGGCTTGAGATTATGAAGTCGCATGCCAGTAGCTGCACCAGCCGCCGCGTGGACAGAATCCAAGAATACACATACACTCTGGGAGCTTTTTAACGATCCCCCTCCCAGTTCTCCCTCTTTTTATTCGAGTGTGCACGCGTTAGTTGCACGTGTGCATGTATATGCGTTGGTGCACGATAAATTCTGCACAATCACGACAATGGATTTCATCTGCGTAGGATTACTGAAATATGTCGCCTTTCGGCCGATTGCGATCTTTGCGCGCGAGAGAGAAAGAGAGGAGAGGATGAAACTCAAACAGAAGGTTCTCGCGCGCGCCGCGTGATTTACTGGGGCGGAAGGTATATTTAACTCCTAAACGCCTTCGCGTATGCCGTCCCGAACAAAATGGCTTTTGCCCGTTGTATAATAAAGAAGATATATGCGCGCGTCAAAATATTCGGCTCCAGCACTAGATATTCCCTTTATATACATTTTGGACTGCATCAATTCGGTAATATTTCGGATTCCTCGCACGCTTCCCCCCTCCCCCATTCTTTTTTTAAAGTTTTTGCAATTCGAGAACTATTGCGAAAGCTTTTTTAAAATTTTTTTTTCTTATAGCCGCGTCTTAAATATCTGTATTAAAATCAATATCTAGTTTAACAATTTGCATCTAAACTAGTCATAAATTCGGCAATGTTTTTCCTCATATTACAAGCAAATTCATTGATATATTTATTGAGATAATATTATTATGAATGTTATCGTGTACTTGAAGTAAAAAATTCATTTAAATTCGCTCAAGTAAATGCAAAGTGCATATGTAGTAATGACATAGCACTGAAAACGTTAAAACAAAAATTTGTACTTAAAGATATAAAAATATTTTTATGCACGGATTAATTTTTTGTGAATTTTAAAAGTATCACTCACCACTAGTCTTACAGTAATTTAAACAGTATTTTTCAGAATATTCTCCAGCAACTTCCAAAAGTATTGAGCCCGCAATAAAAAGTTCGAAAAAAAATCAATATTTAAAAAAAGGTAATGGTTGAATTTTGAAAAAGTGATATTCCTCGGGCTTTTATTCTGAGCTGTTCATATTTCATCTCTCGGCCCCCGAGATAAAAGTGTTTTCAAACCGTACGGAATGCTACATTCACATTGGATTTCCGTTCATAAAATTCTTTTATCTATTTTAGACAAATAAAAAATAAGGAAAAAAAAGGGGGCGAGAACCGACTCCATACGCAATTTTATTTCCGTTATTCAAGGAAAAGTAGAGAAAATCAGGAGATATTGCAAAGGGAGAGAGAGGCATAATCTACGGGTAGAGAGAAAGTATACGGAGAAGGAAATCAGGAAATAGAAAGATTACGAAGATTGAAAATGCGTGGTGGAGAGGGGGCGGAGGATGAAAAGCCAAAGGAGAGAGCGGAAGCGAAGAAAGGCGCGGAAGCGAGCGCGCGAAACGAGAGAAAAGCCGAAAACGAATGGCGCGCGGACAGGATTAGAAAAGTAAAAAAGGCACAATAAGACAGAGAGAGGAGAAATAGCGGGACATAGGCTAAACGAGCTCGTGCCGCGAAACTTTAGCTGCAGGACTGGATTGCACTCGGCGATCCCCCATATATATGTACATGCAGTCGGAGAGTTGAAAAAAAAGCAATTTTCTTACGGTGAAAAAGATTTTAATTATCTCGCTCGAATGGCTCGGCAAAACGCTGAAAGAGAAAGAGAGACAGAGAGAGTCCGGAATTTCATATTTTATTTCGCTCCGCGTAGTTGTGCGCCACCTTTTGTGCCCGTCTCTCTCTCTCTCTCTCTCTCTCTCTCTCTCTCTCTCTCTGTCCGAGAGCCCCGTGAATGTTCATTCGTTTTTAATCGAACCTTCGACGTCGGAGGAGCAAAGAGAGAGAGCGAGAGAGAGAGAGAGAGAGAGAGAGATTCGGCTGTGTAATTCTTTTCCCCTTTGCTCGTGCTTTTGCATGCGTTATAACAGGTTTAATTTTATTTTCGCAGAAATTTAGGGCCGATCGAGAAAATGTTGCAAGCTCATACATTGATTGCTTTATTAAGTTCTATATTGTTTTATTGCAGTAAAATTTTGTCACCAGGTATATGTATAGATTCGAACTGAAAAAAGGAATTATTGTAATTTTACAAAAATTTAATATTTATAAAATACTGAATCTGTACAATCTGATCTTTCAGCAATTTTCCGACTATGCAGCATTTTTACGAGGAGTGAAAAACTTTCGGGGCAAATGGAGAGAGAGAGAGAGAGAGAGAGAGAGACCGCAGCCGAACATACGTAACGGGTCCGCAACCCGCAGAAAAAGAATCCGGCCAGATAATACACAAAGGTCGCGAGGGATAGTCAGTTCTCTCGGACATCCCGCAAGTGTAGAGATAGCGCGAGCCGAAAATTGCTATGCTAGAGCTTCGCCGACGCTCTTCTCTCTCTCTCTCTCTCTCTCTCTCGGTATTAGGTGTAGAAGCCGACTGAGTTACGAGGGGTTATAAATTTTGAATATTGGACTTCTCTCTCTCTCTCTCTCTCTCGTCTTTGTCGGCGCGATTCCACCTTCAAGCGGCGCTCGGAGCGTTTATATTCCTTCGTTCGGATGATGAAGTGCAGGATTCCGTCCAATTTAATTGTCTGCGATAATCAATCTGTGATGGGGGTAGAGAGAGACCCCGAGAACAATTCCTTCGGCGGTGAGCCGACGGTATTTCTATTCGGCTATACCTACAATTTAATTAAGAAAATTTCCTCGGTTTTCTGACTGACAGTTATGGCAATATAGCTTTAAGGTGTGTGTGCGCGCGTGTGGAGTCCAGGGAAAAATAATCAACAGTCTGATGCGAATTGTGAGGGATATCTTTGAGATCGAGTTTAGACTGAATCAAGGCGTGAAACAATGGGAAGAGTGATAAATGATGCTGTGCGACAAGCGTCAAACTATTGTTGCTATATTGCACTGCTTGTATCTTATGAATTACTTTGAATTGCAATGAGAAACGCCTCTCTTGTATATGCTATCTTTTAATAAAAGTCAAAACTTGGAAGAAATTTTATTATCCGATGAATATAGGCAGCTTTATATTTTATATAGCATAAATTTCATTGATATTTATACATCCCGTCAAAGTTTTATAATCCTTCATCTACCTCGATTGCAAAAGTCAAGCACGAGTAAATCATCCGACACTGAACACCAAACAAACTTCCGCCTCTACACCTCTTAATAAAGCTATCGTCGTACAAAATATGCCACACGTACAAACTTCTGCGAAAATAAGACTTTACGATTCCGCGTGCCAACTCAACAGTCACACCACTCAATGATAATACGCAAGGAGTTTCCACTTGGTGAACAGAACGCAAGCATGCCACACATCAGCGGATTGCAAATGAATTCGAAGCGTCATCTAACGAGGAGTCGCGAGCCGGCGTTCGAGAATCCTATATTCTTTGGATATATCGCTGCTCCACTAGACTCCCCGCATATATATATATATATATATATATATTTGCCTTTAGTTACAGTATCTATATAGGCAGTAACTGGGTAGGGGGTCGCAGATTACGAGCATTTTGCAACGATAAATTCTGGAGGCCAAGCCGCATATCTCGCGGCAATCGGACCGAGCGCCTCTGGAAAAGCGCTCCCCCAGGATGTATAACTCCTTTCGGGATCCTCTCTTCTCGCTCTCTCTCCCTCTCTCTCTCTCTCCTTTTTCGACTCCTCCTTCTTCATCCGTTCTCTCTACAGCATGATCATCTTTTTGCTCGCCTCTTTCTCTCTGGCTCGCAGTTTCTTCTCGCGCGAGCTCTCGCCCTTATTCGGTAATATCCTAGCCGAGATCCTTCTGCTCTCTCTCTCTTGCGCGCGCGCGCGCAAGCCTTGTATTTTAATGCGGCCGCACTCGTAAAGCGGCTGGGGAAATTAAAAATGCATGCGCGCGTGTAGAGGGGTATATATATAGCCGCGGCGAATGGAAGATGCCCGAGAGAAATGGCCGCACGCGTTAATACGAGGCAAAGAGGCTCGCGAGTTCTAAGCGTCTGCTGTTTCATTGGTGTTGTTGTTTTTTTTCACGAAAGCAGCGAGATTTATGATGAAGAATTTTCAGGAGCTAATCGGCGCTACGGCTGGCTGTACGAGATATGAGCTCGGAGTGATTTAATTAGTGTACTTAGACAGTTCCCTTTTTTTTTATCGTATCAGACTTTCTAGGAGCGCTAGTTGAACTTCGAAATTGTTAATCTACAATAAATTTATAGAAATCGGAGTTAGTTATCAAATAATCTATTTATCAGGATGCACAAGCAATTATTTTTCACACGACTCGGAATCGTAGCGAGATCGAACGTAATTAAAATTCAAAGCGATAAAATATTCCATGAAGTCCTAGGGAAATCAAACGGGAGAGAAAATGGAATTGCGGTCGCCGCGCCGCCGGAAAATTCTCTCTCTCTCTCCGCGTGTAACGAACTAATCTGGGCGCAGAGGAAAATTACGGCGACCGCGAAAGGGCAAACGCTCGCCGAGCGCATAAACGACCATCGTTCATTACGCCCCCCCCCTCCGCTTCTCCTATACTCATTCCACCCACCCCCCTCCTCCCGAGTCCAACTATAATTCCGCGAATCCGTAAAATGGCCAATCGAATTGTACGATTACGGTCCTACTTTAATCCTGCTTGTAGCTGGCCGCCGCCGCCGCTGGAGCAACTTGCCAAAACATCCACGACGAACAAAATTAGCCCCACGAGGTTCACTCTATCTACTGCACTCTAATGCAAACAGGAAGGTGTGTCTCTCTCTCTGTGTGTGTGTGTGTGTGCGTGTGTGTGTTCTGGAAACGTAAATATAGCGATTTCGAGCTGGGAACAATCAAGAGTGTTTTAAAACCGCACAATGTTGAAATTCAGCTTCGAGATCAGATCTACTGATAAAACCGGATTGTAATTTAATACTTGATTGAACAGCGATACATAGACCCATCGCAGGTATTGGTCAGATTTTACTTACGCTTTTATCAATTTAAAACACTACGTTGATACATTTTATGTGAATTCAGATTAGTGAGAAAATCATGTCTCTTCCAATAATATTTTTCTTTTTTGATTGAGATGCAAATCATTCCACTTCAATTATTATTATCTTATTTATAGTTTAAATTAAGTTGTGATACCATATACTTCTTTCATTCATTTCTTCATGCAATTAACATTCAAGTATATCCATCAACGAATATACAATGCACGAAATAATATAGCCCAGTGGTTTTCGAGGCCTTCTACAAATTTTTCATAAATGCTAAACATGATTTAAATTTAAAACATTTCCATCTCGTGTATATTACGAGCAAACTTAATCTTACATACAGTCAGACACATAAATACAATCTTATACGTGCCCTAATGAACACACACACGCGCGCGCGCGCGCACACACACACACGCACACACAAACACAAGCTCACAGGCAAATAATTGCACACATGTACATAAATGCATATAAGCAGCGGTGTACACTCTCTAGCACATCGCGGCAGAACAAATAGTAAATAAGCGGGAGGCTGTGCACGAGCCGCGTGGCTCGCCACCTGCACTCCAGAGCACACGTATATATAGCTCTCTCTCTCTCTCTCTCTCTCTCTCTCCTACTGCAAAAGCTGGCGTTAATAATGTCGTATGCGCGATTTATCAAAGGATCGATTGGCTTGCGCGTGCGCGGCGTATTAGGACACACACACACTCGTAAAGTTCTCGCGGGCGATCCGTTATCATTAGCACTCAACGATTAGGCAAAGATTAGAGCGCAGCGGGGCGTCGTCGACGCTCTCTCTCTCTCTCTCTCTCTCTCTCTCTGTCTCGCGGTCTCTCCCTCCCCTCGAATCATAATCCCAGCTTTGTACACACACATAGAGATAGAGATACAGAGAATGTGTGTGTGTGTGTGTGTGTGTG
>UELV01091984.1:0-10123 GCA_900490015.1 Megastigmus stigmatizans
CACACACACACACACACACACACACACACACACACACACACACACACACACACACACACACACACACACACACACACACACACACACACACACACACACACACACACACACACACACACACACACAATTTGGCTTGAAATAAAAAAAATTCTTCTTAAGCAATACGAGTTCCAAGAGCATGACTGTACATTTTGTTTTTGTACATATACCGCGTATACATATCTGTGCATTGAGTCCTCAGTTCGCTTGCACTCGATATTCATAGATGAAAACAAATTGTCATTAATTCTTTATAATCAACTGAATCCCAGAATTATTTTAATAACGCAAAAAAAAAACATTATTGAATTTACATTGCGTGCAATATACATGTATTATACGAAAAGTATCGTGTTTTACATTTATGGTAACAAATTTTTCTCTTTTGGGATAAGATCCCGTAAGTGTAGAAGGGGGATGAGAAATCTCGCGAATGCTTAGTATAACGGCTCTTCGAAGAGTATAGGGGATTTCAGAAACGAGGGTAAAAACAAAGTCCCAGTTATTCTTTATCTATGCGTTATATTCTGGTACTATGTGAATCTCAGTGATTCTCTTATTAAATAGCAACGAATCGAATGTACAATGCTGCAGCTTCCGAGACGAATTATAGCATAAGCGCGTTGCCAATTGTCTTTTAAAAGTCTCGAGTCTTGGCTAACTCTTGAAATGTCGATTTTTCAGTGAAGAAAAGAGTAAAATTTATATTTAATTTGTGTATAACCTAATTTATCTGTTTATTGTTGCTGACAGGAATCAATTTTCTCTTTAATGTTTATATGTAAAACATCTTAATTGTGTTCAATTTTTATTTTGTTTCAAACAGTTGTTCCGATATTTTATTTTATTTATCCGAGATTTATAGATTATGTACTTTTTGTTGAATGAGATTTAAATTTTAAACTTATACATAATACATTGGTGCTTAATATTATTACAACTTGAGACTTTAAAAAGCAACTTCTTTAGAGACATTTTTGCGTACCTGCTACTGTATCTCATGGTATATCTGAGGATCTTGTGAAATAAAATCATCCGCATTAAGTTTTAGTAATAGGTGTATTCTTTTAAAAGAAGTACAATAAAAAACGTTTCAATCTCACTGACTCGTCAAGTTTCATCAAATTTATTTCCAAGTTCTATGTAACTGTAAAATCGATCGCTGTCAAAACAGTCAGGAAGAAACGTAACTGTGCATGCAATAATGGATGAAATTATTTCTCAAGATGTTCCCAAGCGAATGTTATGCTTTATTGAGTGATAAAAACAAACTTCATCGTACCTACTCAAAGTTTATTAGGGAAAAATGCTATCGAATCGAGAGTTCGAATAAAAAAATGTTTATAAGTAGACATTCACTAGGAAGAAAAAAAAGAAACTCGTGTTAGAAAATATTTTTAATGATCCGGGACACTAGAGATCCGCCCGATTCATGATGTATAAAAAAAAAGAACAGCTGTGTAAACACAAACTTTAAATAGCTAAAAAAAGGTATTTTTCCAAAAACTCACAGAGCATTATTCCTCATTAAACTTTGAATTTCGTACATCGACTTGTTACTTTATAAGTGTTCTATTAAGTCTACACCGATGCGTGTACGCTATATATATTATATATATACTATATACATATGTAAATAAGCTTTGTTATTTTTATTAAGGAAAAATCAGACCAATCACTTTTGGGTTTAATCGTTGTACTGTTATTTTTTTAATGAATTATCATTGCATTCTTATCATTATCATTAGTAATAATTTCGCGCTCGTAATGGCGAACGCGTTTCCCGTTCATTGTTCCTAGGCGAGAACAGAATACAAAAAAAAAAAAAAAAAAAAAAAAAGTAAAAGGGAAATAAACAAAATAATGAAATATGTTGTACCTTCGTAAAGATGTGTGCCTAAAACGTGTAATCTCGTAACGTGAATTGAACTCGCTCATTTAGTTAGAACACAGCAACTCTATTTTCCAAGATGAAACGAAAGAGAAACGAAAAAAAAAGGAAATACAAAAAACCCTCGGGTCGACCGCACATTGGGTCGGCGAAACTATATACAATATTGTATCGAGTTTTTTTGTTTGTTTGTCTGGAGTAAAGATGATTGTGTGCTACTACGTATTATACGATGGACAATACTCGAAATCCAGCCAAATTTCATACACATGCAAGATTATGCGCGACCACATTTATGTACATGCGGTCGCGGCTATAGAGGCGAGTCGTAAAATTAAACGAGTCCATGCAATATGTATGTATAACGCATAGCGAGCTCTTTTTTCTGCGGGGGCTCACTGCGACCATTTTTTCCTTTTCTGCTAAGTAATCCCGTATGACGTTTCGCTAGTTCTATTGCTTTCGGAGCACATTATTTTTATCGCACTTGTGGATAAGTAATATTGTCCACTTTAATGCTTCTACCGTATTCGAGATATCGAAGCTTGGTTCGAATGTTAATTTATTCTCAGTTAAAGGTTTTGTTTTTCAGTCTTAGTGAGTAAAATATCAAAATACATATTTTCTTAAGTCTCAATAGACTTTCGTAATGTTTGTTCTGGCTTTGAATACAGTGATTACGTTAATCAATAAAATTGCTTAGTTAATTATCTGATGCATGTGATAAATATTGCTTGTCTTCGTTCTTACAAATAACATATACTCATAACCATATTCAGATATCATACGCTATAGCGAATCCTTCTCAAACTGGAATTGAATAATCTCGAACTAAATATAATATTATTTTAATTATTACTCCGGTGAATACACTTAGTCTATTTAGTTCTTATGTAGAAAATTAAGATTATTAATAAGCATATCATACTTGTCGTACAACTTTTTACCCAGAAATACAAGTTCTTAAAAGTGTTGACCCTGCAAAACTTGAAGGCTATTTTATTGAAAACCCGGTATACAAAATGTTATCCCCAAAATCAGCAAAAATCCCAACAGCATCCTCACCGCTTTTCTCCATTTCTGGTTCTAAAAAAAAAGGAAAAGAAAAAAAAATAAATTCGAATAGAATCCTGTACGTATTCTTTTGAGGCTTATATATGTTTCGCAATTAAATCCCTCGAAAATGAGGACGACGGGCATGTTCCCAAAATTCCACCTCTCTACGCTCCGTCATTCTTCACACGGTCCGCGTGTCCCCGCAGTATACTTCTCGGCCCCGCGCGAGATGTATATCTCTAATTTATAATCTTCACGGACATTTAAATCGAATCGGGAATTCCTTAGTCGTGTCGCTCGATTTCTTTTATTCTTTCACGCTCGTTAAAGCACTCGCGTCTAGAGCTTAACTAATCGATCGAAATCAAATATTTAATGCACTTATCTTATACTCGCGTGAAAAATTTAGATTGCACCTAACACGCTTTTCCTTGTACAATCCAGCAACCCCCACAAGCAATCGACGCGCATATTATAAAACCACCGATAAATGGCATCTGCTTCGGCTACACAATATATATATATATATATTGGATAATATCGTTTTCTCAGAAATTATATAGTCGTTTATAATTATTCCTATAAATATTAGTGCAGGACAGCGAAGTTCAAGCTCACACATAATACACACACGCACACACCGAATCGAACGACGTATCAAGTTCGAGGGCTCGTCTATAATAAGTCCGTCCGTTCATTCCGTACACACACGATAAATAAGTAAACGTGTGTATTTAATCAACAGCTGTCTAGTCCTTATCTGATCATTCTTTTCTCTTCTTATATCCACACACACAGGCATACACTCATTTTTTTCATTCTTGAATTTCGTGTGGGAAGATAGCGTCTTTAGAGGAAATAATAGGCCCTCCCCCGTAAAAAAAAGGCGAGGAGCGAAGAAACGCTCGCTCGGCGTTATACAGAGAGACTCGCGCAACGAGATAACGGAGGAGAAGGCGAGTCTTCCTTGCGGCGAAAAACATGCTTCTCTCTTCTTCTTCTATCTATCTATTTCTCTCTCTCTCTCTCTCCCTCACTTTCACTCTCTTGCTCCTCTCTCCCTGCATAAACGGAGATGGTGCATCAAGCCGCAGAGTGTGTGTATGTGTGTGAGCGCACCTCTGCGGCTGCTGGAAAAACAATATAATATGAATAACGAAGTAACGAAGAAAGAAACGGAAAAGGAGAGGATTTTTCATTTCCGATTAATGATGTTATAAGAGGCGAGATGTTCCGCGCGCCGCTGGATTATATTATCGTATATCACGCGCGAATGAGAGAATGCGCGATTCGACGGGTGGCAGAATTCCTCGACGACGAAACGAGAAAGAAAGAAAGGAAAAAAAAAGAAGCAGAAAAGGAAACGAGAATCTTTGTACTATTCACGTATAATTATTACATAAGCACAAAGCCAAAATGTTTAATCATCGCATCGAGTAATTAAGCTAAGTATACAGCGCTAAAATCAAAAGAAAAAAGGAGGGAGAAAAATCCTTATGCACGTAATCTTTACGAGTTTATAATATATAGAATAATACGAAGTTCTTCTCTGGTGACGCGTTATATATGCGTGGTTATAACCCCGTGCTATTATCGCCGACAATGGAGGCCGACATACAGACACCGATCTCGAGACTCGTTTGTTTTATATAAGTACGTTGGGACATTTCGGCTGTGCGCACACATTGAATTGGCCCTTGCGAGGCAACTTTTTTTATTGCGCTATGGAGCTTCAACTTTCTTACTTATTATATATACTTGTAAAGGATTTGAAACTGTGTAAATGTAAGATGAGTTTGTTGGCTTTGTTATATGTAATATGTACTTTTCAATTCAATTCAATTTCATTTCATTACATTCAATTGTGACTCGTTCATTTTTTATAGTTGTTGATTTTGTTCAATTTTTATTCATTTACAAATCTGCAGTAATGTGTTGTACAGTGTTTTTCTATTTTCTTCATTAATTAGGCAGAATACACTTCTTTTTAATACTCGTTTTTTTTGCATTACATTCTGTATAAATGGACACTTATGCATATGAACCACATTTCGTAAGTGATGAGTTGAAAAAAATCATACAAATAATAGATTAACATAGTCACGGATATTGTTTTTAATCTTTTTCATTCAACAAAAAACTTATATTAAGTACTATTATATACTGTTTAGCTAATTTAAATGAAAGCAATGAAAATAAAACTGTAATCTTTGACAACCGGCTAATTCAATGTAAGCTAAATGTTCTCGCGGAGCGAAGAAAAAAGAAGCAAGATTCCTTCCAACTTCCAAACTAAACACACACATATATATATAAATTTTTGTATTAATTAAGTGCGTTGCGAAAGATACGATGCGAAGAGGCGGAGAAGCTTTGATTGCAAAGTCCGAGAGATAAGAAAAAAAGAGAAAAACTAACTTCGACTATCGAGGACCATTATAGGGAGAGAATAAAAGAAAAAATTGATAAACTGTAAATATATATTGCGATATATCACTTATGTCGTACGTATGTCTGTATATCCTGAAGCGAAAGCATCGAATCGCTGCGCAAGTTTATTCTTTACTACGCTTGTGAATGAAATTATATACCGTGTATTTTACTATGTTGATTCAAACAAGCAAAACAAACATTGTGTGTATACTATCGAATGCATGTCGATGGAACTATGACTATCGCGGGTTAACCCATCGGGGAAGATGAATTCCGAATGTGATTATGATGATGACGAGGAACAATAAAGGATAAATTAAAATAAAACGTTGACTACTTATTTATTTACAGAGATGAAATTAGGTGTTTCCAATAGTACGAGACCATAATTTTCGCATTTCATCGAAACGCATATTCCATATGCGTATGCGTTTGGATGAAATGCGCTTGTCGCGTTGTGAGATATGAGCTAATGAAAAATAATTTGCAGCGTAGCTTTGCTGCGATTGTATAGTTCCGAGAACTGTAATTTTTCCGTACTTGAAATTACAGTGTGCTTCATTATAATTGTAGTTACAATCTCGAAGTTCGTGAAACTGTTATAGTTTCTATTTTTACGCTGCATAATATTGCGCTTGATATTTGATTTGAATTGCATTTTATTGTTATTTAATTAGATTTAATTAGAAAAGCGAGTAGAGTTGGACATTTGTATTTTGTTATACGTATAAGAAATTCGTCCAAGAAGACAACATGCAATAAGCGGACAAAAATATAGAAAACCGATGTAGTTAAAAGTTAGCTCGAAAAATGGAAATACTCACTGTGCCAAGAGATGCCTTAAGCAGGTATTGAAACATATAATTAGGTAACTTCTGAATAAAATCGCATTTCACGGCATGTCAATCTGAAACTATCACACTTATATCATTTTTATGATAATGCCATTTTTAAAATAGTTTATTATTTGTAAATATGTTAGGAAAAAGTTTAAAAATTAAATTCGTTGCTTATTGAACTGACAATAATATAATTGTTTAAATATGTTTTAAATATTGTTAATGTCATTAACCTAATATATATTTAGAAAAGTAATTAAACGTGAATTCCTTACAGCTAATTGATATACATCTTTTACTTTTTGAAACAGGCGTACAATATATTTTTTTAAATTATTGTCTTTATCGTAATGTATAATGTTTTTAAACTCTCATTCTTATAATCTTATATATTTATATGTAAATGTAAATTTACATACATATAAGTAGAGAATAATTTTTTTTTTCAAAAGCTGTATTTTTTTTTTTCGTTAACTACTTATCTCGTGATTTTGATTTAGTCTTTACCTATATAGGCACATCATGAAATTTGGATAGTACCAGACTTGTGCAAGAGAGTGCGCCACCATTCATAAATGACTCCATAATACTCCATAGTCATCATAAGCTGATGATAGAGTCAAGAGTTACCATAGTAACTATAGTTACAGTTTACAAAGCTGTTAAACTACATGAACGTAAAGTCTTTTATAAAATATTGAACATTTTTATTTACTTTTTAAAATCTTATTGTTTTATTTTATTATACTGAAAAATTTTAATAATTAGGCTTATATTGTCCTTAATTATGTTAAAATTATTTATAACACATATACACATTTACATATTTATTATTGAAATGATGGAAATTATTTTATTAAAAATGCATAAAAGAATATATAATTAAAGCATGAATAAAAGATACTTTTCGAAAGAATTGCATATTAATTGTATTTAATGATTGAATAATACTGATAATATCTATTTGGCAGTCAAATTTGCGAAAAATGTGCTTTTTGTTTGCAAATTATACTTATAAATATTCAGTTATTAAAATTTCATTTCTGTATAATGTTTTTATTACGTGCATTTACTACCTAGAAGAATTGCGTGCCATATAATACGCGAACATTTAAAATGTAAGTACGCGTTCAAATTTGTATAACAATTGTATGTTTCACTTTTCTCATTATTTGAAGATATTTGATAAAAATAAATAATCATGTTTCTCTAATTTATATCTACATGACAATTATTATTTTAATTATAACTAACTTATTAATTTTATTATTTTTATTTTTTAGCTTTAATATTGATTAAACTTTATCTGGAGAAGTTGTAATCAAAATTCCATCCAAACGTTATAATTAAATTTTCAGTCTTGCCTTACCAGTTAAGTGACATAATTATTTATTTTCGTAACGAACATTATAATCAATGTACTTTATCGTTTAAACGTAAATTGTTCGATTCGATATTTATCTTTAAGACAGTGTCAAACGTTTTAAAGGGATAGACACACACGGACTTTACATAGCAACACGACTGGTACTCTTGGCGATCGATTTTGGCACTGCTTTGACAACGAATTAGGGCTGTAAATTCGTTTAATGCGCGCACCCGCTCCATTAAACTTGTATCATCTTAGCCCTTTCACACGTACTTAACATTAATTTTAAGTTAAACATCGCATTTTTTCCAAACTCGTTATACGTCGCTTTATACCTAAAAATTACAGAAATCGTCGAGCGACGGATTAAAAGATCGCTCTCTTAAATCGCATTTTTTTAAATAAAATATTCTAGTTTCGCATTTTATGAGATCGATGCATAATGTAAACAGTGTTTTCCAGAGGATACGTTCTAAATTTCGCTATCTCATATATAAAACATTACATGCCCTGAGCATTTGATGGATCTCGTTGACGATTAATTTTAACACGTATAACAAAATACCTTCATAACGGATGCATTTGGAAAATTTCTAATCGCGCAACTCGAACTCGCTAGAATTCACATGATTAGGCGTACAAAAGGTTGAGACGCACGCGAATATCTCGAAATCCTCGGTATATATTATATATAGAGTCGTGGCGATTCGGTGAGCGCACCGCAGTCCAGCATAATAAGCCTCGAATTCCGTAACTGCATATAACATCGTCGCTCGCGTCGCTAACTCTCTGATTCCGATCCTTTTTCGGAACTCGATTCCTTTCTCGCGCTCAGATACACATGTGTGCAAGCAAGCAAAAGGGAGAAAGAGGAGATACGAGGAGGAGGAGGAGGAGGAGGTAAGGCGAGAAAAATAAAATAAGTATCTAATCGCCTTAGGGTCTCTCGCGCGCGGCTGGTCAACCGACACCGTCTCTCTCCTCTCTCTTGGCCTGCAAGTCTTATCTTATCCCTCCAATTCCCTTGCAGCAACAACAGCAGCGGCAGCGGCAGCAGCAGCAGGTCCTCCGTTTCGCACGTTCAGCCTCTTCTATTATTACGTTCGCTCGGTCGATCACCGCCTCGGATAAATACGGCCCGATTAATATCTGCGACATCGGGATTTCTTCCTCTTGTATACGTGTACATATAGTCGTAGAAGTGACACGTGGCCCTCTGACAGTTAAGTGCATGCAGTGAGGGAGAAGCGCTGACGAGGAGGAGGAGGAGGAGGAGGAGGAGGAGGAGGAGGAAGGATGAAAAACAATTCAATAATCGCCGAGCGGTGCGCGCGCGGCGATCTCCCGTATCCTCGCCAAGGAAGGTGCAGCAGCAGGTTGGTCCGAGCGTTGCTGGACGCCGAGGAAGGAGATAGGTGTATAGGTGTATATATAAAGCGGCGCGGCCATAAGCTGAAGACTGTATAACGAGGCTGCGCGGGCAAAAGGGAGGGAGCCGGAGCTGAAGGAATAAGAGAGGGAGTGGGAGAGATAGAGAGGGAGGCCGAACGGCATATAGGCATTACGGACGAGCAGTTGGCCCTGTAATTACGGATAAACAGAGGGCTAGAGGGCCAACATCGAGCGAGGACCCTATAATCTTGGTAGGACCGCCCCTTGTTTGCTTGTATAATTACCCGTGCCCTCCTCCTTCTTTTGCTCTCTCTCTCTCTCTCTCTCTCTCTCTCTCTCTCTCTCTCTCCCACCGTCATTCTGCCGAAACATTTTACCTCCTCCTCCCGTGGACGAGCTGCCTTGCGTGAAGAGAGAGAGAGAGAGAGAGTGGCCAATCCATCCATCCATCGCGGCTCGTTCGCTTCTTCAACATTTCACTTGCGAGTGCACGCGTGTGCACACGTGTATATATAGCAGTCGAGAGAGAGAGAGAGAGAGAGAGAGAGAGAGAGAGAGAGAGAGAGAGAGAGAGAGAAATTGAAAGAGCGAAGAATTCCAAGAGAGGCGAATTCGCGGAGTGTATTCGCGTACTTTTGTGATCTGTATCATCGCGTATTATGTGCTGCATATATGGTCTCGGGGAAGACGATATGAGCGACTTGCGCGTTGTGTAAGTATATATAAAAGTTTTGGGAAATGGACTCTGATGGAACGTTGATGTTTGTAGGTGATAAGAGGATAGGTAAAGTCGTAGGTGTTTCAAGCGTGTTTGAGTACAATGCAAAGAAGAATATTTGTTAGGTTGGGGTATATATATATATAGGTTCAAGAGTATAACGAATTGAATTTATTGCAACTAGCTTCTACAGATATTTTATAAACGTTAAGGGAACGTCGGAGTCACTAGAATTTTATATAAAATATTGTTAACCTCTTCAAAATGGCCATATTTCGCAAAATCCCAAAAGCTCAAAATTTAATAAGCAATTTTTCAGACAACTTCTTAGAGGGCTCTTTTACAACTAAAAAGAAGGTTTTGAAAAATTTTGGAAAGATCTTATC
>UELV01091988.1:0-20982 GCA_900490015.1 Megastigmus stigmatizans
GTGTGTGTGTGTGCGTGTGTGTATGTGTGTGTAAGCTTGTGCGAGTCGACTTAAAAATGCGCGGGAAGTTTAAAGATCGACGACGGGCAAGAAGGAACGTGGAAGTGGCGTTCTCGCTTTAACGACATTAATTCTGGCCCGACACTGCCGCGCCGTCGGAAGTTTGCGAGCGTCGTTTGTTATCGTAAAGTTCTAGTTTCTCGTCCTTGATGGGGAAAAATTAATTCGCTTTATATAATATCGTGCACGATACGTTTCCGAGGACTTTTTTGTCGATTGCTTTGATTTTTACGGTGGATATTGTTTAATTGCATTTGACTCGTGGCTATAGATATAGTTGCTTGGCAATTGTTAATTGAAACAGTTTGCTGCGGTATGTGTCCGAGTGTCGCCGTAGTGGGTAAAATTAGAGAAGCGTTCATTGATAGTCAATGACTTGGTGTTTGGTTGACCAAAGTTGGATAGTGTGACAGCAAACCATTTGAGAACTGGCTCGAAATTGATTCACGATATTGATGGTGCGAATATCGTGCCTGCATGCATAAGCAATTTGCAAACGGTTATTCAAATCGGCCATATATTAAATATAGGCATACATTTAATTATAATTGTTCGTGTTCAGACTAAAATTGACAATTTGACCGCTTTGACTATTTACACAAAGTAAAACATTTCGAAATTATTGCGCATTATAGTATCTCCGTTCACGCGCATTTATAATATATCGATGAAAGAGATAAAAACAAAGCAATCGATCGTCGTTAACAGCACTAAATGATATAATTATCAGCTTTGCTGTGACAAAGTGAGCAGCGCTTGAGCGTCCCTTTGTGGGGATTTGTTCCGAACGAAACAGCTGCTAATGAAAAGCCTGCAAGCTTTGATATTATATCGGACGCCAGCATTTCCGACTATTTCCTCTTGAACCAATTAAAGCGCTCCGATCATTTCGATGGTTTAAGCGTCCATTTTGCGAGTTACATGTAATTAATACTGGGATATGACATTAATGCATTTGTTTGTCGAAATGCATGTAGAGAAGTACTAAAGTTTTGGAGTAGTTATGCAATGTCCTTTGTTTCGACAGTGTGAATTTGGAACGCATTACCTACTTACCTAATACTATCCTTAAGATTAATTTTCAAAATTCAAAATAGAACTATATATAGAAAATAAAATCCTTTACCATATTTTCGTAATTTTTTTACAAATCATTGCGTTCATCCCCGTACTTTTGTTCTATGCTCCAAAAAATGTTATTTCTCGGCTCTTCTTTCAGATTTAGGTACGCCATTAATAACGGCAGTGCTGGGAGAATCGTAAGAAAAAAAAAAAGGAAAAAGGAACGAGAATTTCAAACTTTTCTCACAAGCGAATCCAGTAAAATAACAGATTCCACGGGAATAATGTACTACAGGCAAGGAATTCCCAGCACGAAGCGCGAGGGTATAGAAATAAAAGCATAAACGAGAGAATTTTTTTTTCCTCTCTTCTGTTCTTCAAGGCAGAACAACTAGAAAGAAGAGCTTTTTCTCGAGCTGTGGGATGCGGCGGAGCTGCAAAGAGGAAGAGATAGAGAGCAAGAGAAAGAGAAAGAAGGGAGAGAGCGAGAGAGAAATGTCGGCTCACGGCTAACGACGCACAGCTTCTTTGTTTTTGACTTACTCGCAGCGGCAAAAGAAGAAAGAAAGTGCAAGCCACGAAGCTCTGATGTATATATACATGTATATATGTAAGCTTGGGAGTTGCTGCTGCAAAGCCAAAGTTTTAATCGCGATGCAGTACCAATGATCCGACTTGTATCGCAGCGATGGAAAGAGTCGAGAGTATCTGGTTTTTTACTATTACTAAAATTGAAGCTTTGATTGACAGAGGAATGACTGATCTTAGTTCCGTCGATCGTTATCATCGTATTGGAACATAATTACAATATGAATGATGGGTTTTCTTAATCGATAAAAATTAATCTGGCTACAAAGTTCTAAAGTTAAACCCTAATTTTCAAACTGTTAATGCGATATTTCAAACGACATTTCATCTTCAATCTAAATACATTAATTCGTGAACCCAACCGTTCGCGCAATCCATTCAATAGAGGCAAAGACGCGCAACAATATTTCGCGCTCGAAATGAATAATCGTGCCTAATCTCGCTTCTGAATTTTTCATTGTACACATATTCATTCATCTGATTATATGGCACACACACACACACACACACACACACACACACACACACACACACACATAGCGGTTTTGCTCACCGCGCTCAACTTTCGCTCTAATTAGATTAAACTTCCTGCTTTCGCATTATACACGCAGCCGAAGTAGTAGAAGAAGGAGGCGCAGGCAAGTTTCACAAAGCCGTGGAGGAAACCTAACCTACAAAGATCCCTCCTCTTTTCTTCCTCTCTCTCTTTCTCTCTCTTTCTCTCTCTCTCTCTCTCTCACTCTCGCCCTGGCGTCTTACGAAATATCGCGCAAGGCTGAGTTTTAAAGGGGGAGGGCTCGGTTCTGAAGGAGCTGACGATTCTCCACTCGACTCTCTTTTTTTCCCTTCGCTCCAGCCGGCGAACTCGGCGTGCACTCGAGAAACGAGGCCCCCGCACGGCTTGTAACGAGTCGCGCGCGAAAATCCTTGAAAATTTCGAAAGCCGACCGAGCAATTCTGCATATAGATTAAAACCACCCCCGCGCTCGAGGTATTACGTAGGATGCAATTGTGAACCGTTAAATCATTGATTATGAGCTTGCGAGTGTTCAAGTTTTGACGAGGTAATCGGCGCATAATTTGATGTAGGTTTCTCTTCAGAAGGTAGGAATGTTATAAAATAAATGCTTTGTATAGAATTTGATTTAAGATAATCATAATAATCAATTGCATTTTGAGCCGAATTAAAATGAAAAGTTGTTCTAATAAAAAATAGTAGGATAAAAATGTAGAAAAAGTGAAAAAAAGTCCTATTTCAGTAGATTCTTGTAGTGTGCTGACAAAGAATTTTCACTTTTGATCATTTTCTAGGTTGCTTGTTTGCTAATATATCTTGGCTTGACTTGCGTATATTTTCTCGAAGTTGACTCGGGTAATATAACTTTAAAAGTCTGCCTTTCAAGTCTAAGCTGAATTGTCTCGGTGAAAAACTTTTTGAATTACTTTTCTGACACCTTAGAATTCTGGAAAATTAATGTTCTTGTTTAGAAAAATATTTCTTGGACCAGATTTTATTCAAAAATTCGTAACTTTTCAATGACAATAAAGTTACATAATATGAATTGAATACGAATCTCTACGAATATTTTATTTTCTTCATCTCGCATCAAAAATTCTATGATAACTGCAGTCCAGAATTCCTAAGCCTTCGTTCGGTAAAATGAATTCAGAGATACCAGTTGTAAATCTCTCGCGAGGTCCATAAACGTTCGGCATAATTGAAATGCTTAAAGTAGCTTCAATCTTCTAGCTCATCAGACATTGGCAATAATGCTAAATCTGATGGGGTGGAATTCATCTCTTTCCTCGTAAAGCTCCACTCCAAGAATGATAGGAATTAATCAATTCAAATAGATCCGGCCTTAATGATATAACCTGTTCTATACATATAAAATAATCTTCAAATTATCCGTAATCATCAGCCTTCATCCACTTCAATAGCAACCTACATACTTGCGAAAATGTCAACCAGCAACTTCTAAATCACTTTCAAGATTACTGGCCTATTAACCAAAAATTCGACCCAACCAGTGTCTAACCTCAATCTCGCATACCCTCGTAGAAGACGGAGATCCGAGTCAAGTCCACATATCTCTCTAATCTAAAATACCTCCTCGAACCCTCTCGATATCACTCTCTTTGTCTCAGGGAAAAAGTCCAAACCCAGCAGCAGCATCATCATCCAACCCACACACATACATACACACAACTGTACAAGTCGTCTCCTACCTGTTCTGCCTCTCCAGGGAAGTTAAAGACTAAAGAGAGAGAGAGAGAGAAAGAGAGATAGAGCTGAAAGTGGGTGGGTTGTGCAGCTGCGCGCTGGCAGCGGCGTATCGAACGGCCCGTGACGTCACGTGGCAGCCGCGGCAGGCAGTGTATACCGTCCAAATGACGTCACGCGGCCAGTGATTCTCAAAGGGGGAGGGGGGAGGCGGGTGTACTCGCGGTGCGCGGCGTGTGCATGCAGCGACGACGGCGATATATATATATATATAAATACGAAGCACGCGTCGCGTCGGCGCAGCAACTGCATCGATCTTGATGCGACGAGATTCTCTCTTCCAAGCTGTGTATATCTGTGAATGCCTCTTTCACTCCATTTATCTCTCGGCCCAGCTCTTTTTCTCTGTACCATCTCTGTTTATTTATCTACCCGTTTGTTCCTCTTTCTTCGGCGCATTCCATATCTTCGCATTCTCTCTTACCCTACTATCATTCCCTGTCTCTGACATCTTCATCTTCATCCCTCTATCACGCGCTACCTCTTCATTTCTGTCTTTGGCCTCTCTTCGCTTTGTTTGTCCCTTTCACTCCGCGCGTTCCATTGGAGCTTGGTTTTCAATCTTCGCAACCCACTGCCTCCATTTCTCTCGCTGCACGGCTCGTCGTGGGCTTTTGTGTTTGGCTTGCTGCAATGGTCTATTACCGTTACCCGGTCCTTGCGAAAATTATCCGACTCAAGGCCATACTACGCGATTCTGAAACTCATTACGTGTAGTGCAACGGATTTCGCATGTACATGTATAATGCATGATCTATTGTGTCAGTTTTTCCTTCTTTGGTTTTGTTTTCTCGTATTGACATTGAAAATTTAAAAAGCTCGAATGAGATGCATATGTGAATCGTATGCTGAGTATATCTGGGTATCAAAGAAATTTTATTACGACCGTTGAAAGGTTATATGGAATTCTTTCAATATGTTTGATTAACAAAAAATAATAAAATAGTGATTAGCTGAAATTAATGAAGATCAGAGTCTAAGAGAAGAATTTCTCATGAAAATACACTCTCCAGAATCTTGAGCTATTCCTCTCGTACTGATTCGTATATTCCATTATATCTAGATATCACCTCCTACAACTCTCATGACTCTTATACAGTTTCATCACGATTTTTCCTGTTAATTTATTTTTAAAAATAGTTCTATTTATTATATACATTCAAGAATTGATTCATTCCGCTAAAATTATTTATCCGAGTTTAATTGGCCAGAAAATCACACAATAGCACGCGAATATCGTCTCCCCTGAGATAAAAATATGATGGAAAATCTCGTGCCACGAGAGTATATGAAAAGCTATTAAAAAGAATCGTTCGCGGTGCTTTGCGTATAGTCCCACGCGTGGATCAACAATTTCGCGCGTGATGCGAGCTTGCAGCGGGAGAGCGTAGGTGGTGAGCCAACATACTGTCAGTACCTCGCCCCCGACTGCACATTCCCTAAGGGATATTTCTAAAGCCTTGACTTGAACTTTGACGCTTGACATTGCCTCGTGATTTGAATTCTTTGCATTCGCGATGAATCTGATGGTAACATTTTCTCAACTATACGGTCTCTCTTACTTTGAGAATATTGTGAGGAATACTTGAGTATTCCACTAGGTTGATGGAAAGCTGATTTTCGATCTAAGAAAAAGATTAAGCTCGATTAGAGTACAAAATCTTGTCTCAAGTATTACGACGAATTAGTTTCAATCGTTGAAAATTTTCGAATAGCAAAGTTTGAGTAACGCTTACTCAGCTGTTTCCAGTCAGTAAAACTGTCTTGAAACTAATCAGTATTTTAGTTAGAATTAAACGGTATCCGGCGAACTTAAATTGGATTTCTTCTGATTAGAGAAGATTGCTAGAAATTCTTTGGCTTTTCAAGATGTAATCTAAACTTTTACGAAAATTTTTAGCTCGAGGCACACTTAATGAATATTAAACCTTGTCAGATAGTATACTTTGAATTAATCGAATCGAAAGTACTATGCCTATGCAGCTCAAGTTTTTATTACAATTAATTGCATCAGGACTCTACACAGTATCAGATTTTCGCTGTGCTCG
This sequence comes from Megastigmus stigmatizans, assembly GCA_900490015.1. Taxonomy (NCBI): domain Eukaryota; kingdom Metazoa; phylum Arthropoda; class Insecta; order Hymenoptera; family Megastigmidae; genus Megastigmus; species Megastigmus stigmatizans. Next base: position 6,043 of record UELV01091988.1, read on the forward strand.
TTACGTAAATATCCACAATCTCATCTGAAAATAAAAATAGCACAACGAAAGTCCCATCCACACGCACCTGCACCGGAGATGCAGACCAACAACTACACACAGACACACACCGTGCGATAGCAGCATTTGTACGCCGGTGCAATGCACCAGAGTTTCGCTATATACTCCCTAGCCTCGGTTGAGCTCCGTGTGCAGAGAGAGAGAGAGAGAGAGTCAGAGCAGCATCGATTTGGCGCGGTGCACGAGTGACGTCACACAGTCTCTCGTGGACCAGTGCAAAATCCTGCCAGCGGCAGCAGCAGCGGCGGTGGCGGCGGCAGCTTCCTTTCTCCACTGCTGCTGCTGCTGCTGCTGCACACACTCGTGTAAGCGGGTCAAACGTCACGAAAAATGGCGCGCACCCTCCCTCTCTTCTCCCTCTTACTCTAGCCGCGATTCAAATGCAGCTGCACGAGGAATGAACGGATGACGTAGTCGCCCTCGTCCGGATGCATATATGTGTGGGTTTGTGGTGTACAGCAGTTCTCTCTCTCTCTCTCTCTCTCCCTCACTCCGCACATATCGCGAAATCAGCAGAATGCGACGGCGTTTGTATAGGAGGACTTTGCTGTGCGTGTGCACGACCCGCATTGTGGGTGCACATATATATATCCATACATATATACATATGTATATCTGTATATATACAGGGTGGATGTGCATCGCGGATGTACTGGTTCGCTTGTACAAGATTCGAAGATTAGGGTGGGATGGAGGGAAGAGATTTACTGGGCAATATGTATCTGGGGTTTTAGGAATTGCCATTGCCATATACTTTATGGATTTTCCTCGCGGGGCTAAAGTTTTTTGGCATTGCGAATTGAGGTGCAGCTTCCCTCGTCCGGAAATAAATAAGCTGTGCGGGCTTTGAATCATGCGGGCAAGAACTGCTTGATTTTTATTTAAAATGTTGCTGTTATCCCGGTTGGCGATACAGTAATGGCAGGATAGAACATTAACCTAAGTATTGCAGGGTTAATTAATGTTACTGATAAATTGTAACAATATACATATGTATAGTCCGAATAGTTTACACAGACTGTTTGAATTACTTTTAAGGGTATGCCGTTTTATTACTTTTAAGAGTCGCCTGTTTTACCGGTATCAAGTTTTTCAAACTTTTCTCTTTAACAAATTAATCAATTGACTTGACATTTTAAGAGAGGATAGAATAATCATAAATGAAGCGCGCTAAGTCCAGAAATTTCCGAAAAGTAAAATAATATAGATATAGAAGCATATATCAAATTTTTATTGATTTCAATTTAATCGAAGAGATCGCGTGACTTTGCAATTATGTTTCAAACAAAAAATATTACAGTTACGTAATTTATCGATAATATCTGGGTGAGCGTGCTTCATTTATGATCACTCTATCATCTCCTAAAGTTTCAAGTCAATTAGTTAATTTGTTAAAGACAGAAGTTTGAAAAACCTTGTGAGTATATCGATGTTGTAAGGCGAGAAATTTAAAATTTTAATGACACCGACGTCCCATTAAATAGTTGGAAAAAAACTTTTGCAGAAAAAAAGATATAGTAAAGTCAAGACTCGATCACGTGTAGCCCGAGCATTGCTCAAATCAACTGTATTCTCTCAACAAAACAGTAATGCAGTTATTGAGTTCAACGACTCGCTGTGAATGTATTTTCAGACTGTGACAAAAATGTCGTGTGCATAAAGTACAACAGTATACTGTGATATGCTTTCAAGAATAAGTGGAACAACTTGGCTATGAATTGTACCCGGAAATTCCACATTCCCTTCATACGGCCTGCACAGTAGAACAAACGCGTAATATAGTCAGCCATATACACGCAATTTAATTAGTGACATATGCACACATATTAACTCTCGTTCAATTTATAACAACAATTAATTATTATTCACAGACCATGCAATGCTTTGTGATAGAAGGATTCTTTTAATACTCTATTTTGTATGGTTTATTCTTGCCCTATTCTAATTTTCACTGTTGCAAATCCACATCAGGGCTTGCAGTTTGTTTATAATATAATCTAGAACCAATACTTCTCTATAAACTAAGATAAAGACTACAATTAAAGAGTTATTTTCTTTGCAAAAATTTTCTAGTCAATTAGGTAATCATTAAATAAAATATCAAATCTCTCATGATAATCCTTCTCGCTAAAAAGGAAGACTACGTGCGGAGGTGCAAAACGAGTGGCCCTGCAACGCGTGAAAAAAGAAAACGAAAGCTATAAATAAAAAGAAGTACGAGGACCAGTGACGAAGCGAGAGTGGAGAACTGTTCGGTCGAGAGGGTCCTTGCGCTCTCGCGGAAACAGCGCTAAATTGCTTGTTTTCCGGCGCGAGACGGGCGCGCGCGCGACACCTGTGTAGTACCCTGAATTCGCTTTTTTTTCTTTTTTTCTTTTTCTTTTTTCATTCCGCATCGGGCGACTCGAGAAATCTCCGTCGTGCTCGAACACTTGTGCATTGTGTACTATATGTGTGCGTCCCAGAGCTGACGACAATGACTGTAAATTTTTAGTTATGTTTTCTCATGAAACAAATCAGGAAATAGGGAATGTGAGGGAAATGAACGAAGGACTTAGATATTTAGTGTAATTGGAAATAGTCATTGACTATAACACAATTTTTTTTACTATAGTTTCAAAATTATCCCCTAATTATTAGGCTATACTAAAAGAAACATGCCCATCGATTCGTAAATTATTTAATTCAAGGTCGACTTCGCAAGCAGAACTAAAAATTTGAATGTGCTCTGAATGAATCGGCAAAAAAAAGCGCAACTCCCGAGACATTCTAGGATTCTAGGCATCCCACGGTAGGCTATGAACGAATTTTACTTTTTCGAAAGTTGCCGCGGCAGTTGATGAGGGATGGCTCGTACGGGACATGAAACGCCAAACTGCTTCCGCGCACTTTCCATTCAGCGGACAAATTGGATTTCGCACAGGTGACACCGTATATATATAATCCACGAAGGCAATATATATACACTTTCAAAGCTCAGGATAATTTTGCTACGATAATAAAGGATAACGCAGTTTTGAAAGAACTTTCCTCAATGATCGGAGTTGCTCATGGAGGTCATGGTATTGGTGCGGTCGGAATCATATATAGGTATATACCGGGGCGTAATTGAGAAGATTGTCGGAGTGACGTGCAATGAAAAACTTGGGAATCGCGAGGGGTTTTATGGGTGCGGAAAGATAGTTGGGCGAAAATTATGGGCTCAACTTTCCGCCGATATGCCTTTTTATGCTCGTGGATATCCTGAATCGTTGCTCCAATTGAGAGAACAAAGGAACTCTGGAATTAAGCTTAACTTAGTTTTTATACCGTCACGAACGGGATAACTGATCAGGATCCAGTTTTTGATCATTTTCTCATTAAATTTTTAATATTGAGGCATTTATCTTATCTTACATCGATATTATTTTACGGATAGTCTTGAATTCTAAGTATAGCTCAGCGATTGATAACATTTATTTATTTATTGTTAAGCACACATTATAGCGGTTTAACCGTAGTTCCGACTGAATCTAATATCTCTGCAGCATGTCTTGCGCCCACTAAGATATCTTCCCGGATTCGACGGATTCGACGGATACACTGAAAAATACAGTGTATCTTCGGCACCGTCCTTTGGGGAGCAAAAGCTTTAAATCCCAAACTGTCTGTAGCCATCCCGCGATTCTCCCCTTTAATATATATGTATTACCCTTCACAAGATCAACGATAGAATCGAGGCGCTCGCGTCTCATGTAGCAAAAACGTAACGTGTCACGTACAGAAACGCACGGCTTATCGACGTCGGGGACGGTGTAAAATAACGAGGCGTATAACAATTCATTGGATAAGTCGCGTAAAGAAGGAAAAAGACGAATTGTATTCCGTGGCATAGGACTTTTCTCTCTCTCTCTCTCTTTTTCTGCTTGCGTGACATTTCATTTGGTTCGCACGAACGCCCGTCGATATTCAAATTTATACAGCCGCTTTAGCTCGGGGGATGATTTATTTTTTTTTATTCGCCCTCGCCACGGATCTTGAATTTTCGGATAATTGATGGTTGTGAATAATACCAAAGGAAATTAGCAGGATTTACGCGTGCTCGGCTCAATGTAATAGATTTTGCATTATTTATGACGGGAAGCACATTAATATGATATCGTAGCATTGTTGTGAGAATTTACGTGTCGTTCGGGGTTTTTATAATGCGTTTAGGGAAAAATTGTCGCGACATAAATAATGTACGGTGATGACAAAAAATATACGTCACGATTTGCTCTGATAATAACTTATCTACAAATTTAATTTACGACGAATTTTTTTTAAAAAAAAATGGAAAATTAGTCTTTTTAGCAAATAGAGTATAAAATAATTCAAAGTATAGAGAATTTGAAAAAGGTTGTTAATTCTGAATCCGATAGATTTCATTCTCGAAGTGTGTAAAATATCTGTGATAGCAGAATTCGGAATTGATAAAAAATAAAGTACGACGATTGGTCACAGTTGTATTCTCTAACCTCTTTTACCTGTTACACGTTGCTCAGGGACAAGGTCAAGCGAATTTCATGTAAATTCGATAAGGGAAAATTAAGGTATTTGGGATGGAGAAGGTGGAAAGGTGGAAAGGGAGAAAAACGCGATCAAACGGAAGGGTCTTTATTGCATCGGCGAAATTTACTCGTTTCTTTGACTTTTCAGGGTCGATCAAGTCGGTAAGAAAACTGAAGAGTGTCGGCGATGCCGGATAATCGCTTTGAATAATGAAAGTTATGAGTTGCTTAGACTTCGACTATTTTTGAAACCGAGATAGTTCCATACCCTATAAATTCCTGTCTACCAGTACTTTTTATGACGATTTCATCGGTATGATGATTGTTCCTTTTAAAAACTATGTATACTTAACTTAATTTAAAATATTTGTAAAGTAATTTCGACTATGGTTACTATTCACGCATCATCGAGTTACCCGATTCACAGATTATTGACCTGGAAAAATAAACGAAGCTTTCATAATAACAAAATGCGATTAATAAAAAAGATAGAAATAGCATCACATACTAAATAAACAAACATACTCTTTCATCTCCTACTCCCTATGTCGTCTCTCCATGACAAACGCAATAGAACCTCCCATGCAATTAAACTCCAGACGTTAGCAGGCGAATACAGCTATAAAGGGTCAGCCTCAAGATATCCAAGTGGCTAGTCTGAAACGTTCAAGCGGGCTAACCGGGTATCCATTTCTCGACTCTTTCTCTCTTAGTCTATTGCACGTGTGCAGGGCAGGAAAACGAGTCTCGTGGGTCTCCTTAAACTCTACGGCTATAATCTTCAAGTCTATCCGGGGAATGGATAAATAGATATTTCAAACAGTCGGGAGTTGGTTCCCGAGTGAATGCTGTATACATATATACACACGTCAAAGGATATTTACTATAATGCGTGTGCAGGTGGAAACTGCTTTTGCACGCGGATCATCTGCTAAAGTGCACAGAGGGTCTTGCCTTTGTAGCCCTTTGAAGATACATGCGTTGAAATACATTCAGAATGCAATTAATTAATGTAATGATTATAGGTATACAATAGAATATTTATATTATTATTTGGATAAATATGGGAAGCAAATGGTGCGTTCTGTGAAAATCAAGAACTAATGAGAGAGAGAAAACGAGAGATTAAGAAACTTAAAGCCTAGAGCTTATTGTTCATTAGACCGTGAGTCTATGTAAGGCACGTAGATAAGGAATATTAATATGCCTCGTGCAAGTACTTTCAAACCTTTGTATTTATATTATGCTGCTTACTATTTTAGAAACATAAAAATTCCAGTGGGTGGATCCAGTTGTGTAAATACACGTAGAGCTGATAGACGCTCATTACGCACTATCCGATATGTGCTATGTTCCTGTTAGAAAGACTTATAGAGGTTAGTGTAACAATTATGCACACGTTTTGTGTTCTATTGAGTATTATAATTTATAAATGTCAATTGATTTTAATTGTCAGGTTTAAAATATATTTCTTTTTATAAACATATTCATCTAAGAATATTGAAGATTAATCTCAATATTGTTGCCCTATTTTTCTACAATGTTGCAGGTGTTTCATACTTGCTTAAACTAAGTATAATTAAATCATATTTCTGTACCAATTAAACAAAAATTCTTGTTGCTAATCATTTGATACCATCACCATTGATACGCATTACTTGAAAATGTCTAAAGGTAAATCACACAAACTCTTTTTCCACACTCCGTGCGGGAAGTTCGATTTCCCGCACGCTCGAAAAAAAAACATGCGCTCAACATTGAGGTTCCCGCACGTCCTATCAAAAAGTGCTGTACGATACAAGTGCCAGAAAGTCACTGATATCTCTTCATATTTAGAAAGCTCACTGGAGAATAAAATCTTTTTTTTACGTGCTGTAAGTAAAAGATGGATCTTGTGATTTACTGCCACAAAAGTAGCTCCAATATAAAGAATTTGAAGAAAATTACTAATTATACTACGTAGTCTCATCCTTGAGATCAATTTGTAATAACGTCAATTTTTAGTTGTGCTCTTCGGATGAGACTACTAGTATAATTACGATCAAACTTCACTTAAGGGTAAGTTCGTTTGATCATACAATTCTTACCTTTTCTATCTTCTTTTTTTTTTTTTTTTTTTTTTTTCGAAATATGAGCACGCAATTTGATGAATTTCGTTAATTGACTTTCATTTTTATTAAGCAATAATAAATAAGAGAGGTTCTGCTTGTATTCATTAAATGCAATTATTAGCAGTAGAAACTGATATTAAATTACTAATATAATAGCAGATCATTGTAAATCGGAGTTTAAGAATAGTTTTTAAGCAATTTCTACTGGCGTTTATCAGCAACTGAAATGCCTATGTAAATATAGTGTAAACAATTATTCGTAACCATTTTTTACGGAGATTGTTTTATCCGAGTTATATTTAATTTTTCTTAGGTATAATAAAAAAATAATAAAGATTCCGTATCTACTTGAGTTATTTTCATTAAATTTTGATTGGAAAATAGACTCGCATTTAAGTTTTTTAAGTTATTTTTGTTAAAATGTCTGCTTTTAGATTTTAAAAATATTTCTTTGTGATTTCTAAATTAATTATCACAGAGCATCAGTATTATAACAATTTATAAGATAAGTATGAATCAATTATTATAGTATTCAATTTTTTTGTTAAAAACTATGATATGAATACATAATAGTATTTTATATTCCATATACGTATTTTTTCTGGTTAGTATTCTTAAAGTATAACATTTTTCTTATTATATTTGATTGTATCTTATCAGCTGCTAAAACTTCTATTTTTTTCACATTCAACGTTATCTAACCGGATATGATTGAATGGTTAGGTTGACCTTCAAAATGGTGTACACAAATGCTGATTGAATGTGAAGCTTAATTTGTTTAGTATTAACAATATTTCTTGTTCAAACAATTTTCTCTTCTATTATGTTATCAAAAATATTTAAAGTCTTCGATCAAAAAAAAAAGAAATCTTCACAATTTCATTTCGAGAGCACTGTATGATAGTTATTCTGATTTTGACTGTTTTTTTGCTACATGTGATTATAATAGGTAAGTTGCTAAATAAATCGATAATGCTTATATTTGTATTTGAAAGAATAAAAATTCATATTGGATTTTTTTTATTTTCAAGCATTCAAAATTCCATAAAAATTCCATGGAAGCGATACGTGCAAAAGTTGTTTATAATAAATTTTTTCGTTAAATCAATCCATACAAAAGTCCGAAAGTATTTTTGTCAAAATGATCAGTAAATTAATATCAGTATTTTTAATATTCTCGATTCTATCTCAGCAACAGCCATGTTCAGCGTTCTTTCTGGATGCGTACGGGTTCGTGACGAGTACCGTTGGTCTTGGCATAACTATAAGAGATCTTCTTAAAAGTGCTTCCACCGAAATAAAAAGTGTTGATGAGACCTTACACTTACTCGAACATATGAACACTAATATGAATTATGATCTACAAGCTATCCTGAAGAAACTAGAAAATTTGCCTAAGCTAATAGATTTGGATGCCAAAGGAAGAGAACTTAAAAGAAATGTATTTCACATTCAAGAAAGTTTAAAGGATGCAGTAAGACGTCACAGAAGACACTATGCAGGAGATGATGCAGTAACTATGAACCAAAACCGTTATGAAACTTTTATACAGAATAATAACGTTGACGAGAAAATACGAGATATTCATAATATTTTAGATGGGAATTTCATGGCCAATTTAATGGTAAGACAATAATAAATAATTCATTAAAGAACTCTTAAACACATTAATAATTTGAATTGTTGTAAAATTTCGTTTTCTCCTTTTTATTCGGATGGATTCTCACTTTTTAAAGTTCGCGTGTTATTATTTGTATTAATAGGATGTATTCAATGTTAGATAAAAAAAACTACTTAAGTGCTCATGTTTTTAATTCCTAATTTATGAATATTCATAGACATAATTATAGCAATTATTTGCAGAAATTTAACGATCCTAGCGAGACAGGCAAGTCACAACTTCAAATACTTGATGACTTGCTGGGCAATGTGAAAATCGCTACTGCTCAATACTTTACGGTAAAACGTTTAATGTTGCAGTTTGCAGCACTTGCTGGTAAGTAGGCTATATATTAATAATTTTAGTAATTTAAAATATATTTTTATTTTCAGCTTTTACTAAAAATCAATGCTTGATATAAATAAGCTTTTAAAATTTTTTGAAAAAAGCAATAAATAGTTAACGATACTTTAACATAAAACTATATTTACGTTAATGTAACTATGAATATATATATTGTAAACTTTTCTTACATAGTTATAAGCCAAAAAAAGCACAGAACCTTAGTCTTAAATCTTGGAAATACTATAAAATATTACTATGAATAAATAATAGATTCAATTTTTTATAAATTGAATTTAACTCAAATGAAATGTCCACAGGGAAGACTTATTATATAGCAATTATAATCGTTTTTAAAACCAATAATATTTATTGAAGGTGTTCAATTTGTTTTGTTATTGATATAAAGTGAGGGAGAATATCAAGAAAGAAACGCGAAATTTTATTGAGGATGTGAGCGCCGACTACAGAATGTTGGTAAATAATTTCAAGGGTACCATGATGAACGCTTCGCGAGAAATTTATACAGGCGATCCTCCCGTGAAAGGTATAATTCGCCATTAAATTGTTTAATATTAAATCTTATTTACGAAATTTTTAAACTTTAATTATAACTTTGTTCATTTTAGATTAGGAACCTTATATACACACTCCAGGTAAAAATTCCGGTGGCTCCAATAATCTTAGTTAAAATAGGAAGCTGACAGCTTTATTAAACCATTCATTTTTCTGTTATTTATTATAGGTGGGCCGATTTACGAGCTCAATGCATTCCAAAAGTACATTCTTAACGAAATACAGTATAATAGCAACTGTAGGATGCCAATAAAGACATAAGCGTTTCGATAAATCAACTGAAGTTTGCCTCAATGTAAGATATACAAAGATCAAAGTACTAATAGAATAATCAACCTCTTTAAGGGCGCATTCAAAACTATATCAATTTCAAGTTTTATTATCAATTTTACATAAGAGGGGTCACCTGTTTGGTTATTCATGGTTGTCTAATACAATCAATGTTGATTAGCCAGATATTTCTAATTTATCTGGCTTATCAAAAGATTAAGTTCAAATCTTAAATGTTAAACGTAAAAATAATTTTCATTCTCCAGTGAATTTAAAATCTTAAAAAATATTGAATACTAAAATTTAAAAAATATTAGGTTTTAAAATAATAGGTACTATAAAGAATTTAATATTCATAATATGAGCTATCGTCGGGGCCGCCATTCATGGTCAGAATGGTATATGAGATCAAATGAATTATATTTGTTACACTTATCGATTATTATAACCACTTATATTTTATTCCAATGTTATAATATATAGTGTAAAATATATAGGCTTACGAGTACTTGATATTCTATGATTTCAGAGTCTGGATGATTTTTTTATGAAATAACTAATATTTTTTTTTAATTTCCAAATTCTATTCAATATACAATAAACACACATAATGCATAGAAATAGTATTTCAAAATCTGCACAAAAAAATAATTTTAAGACATTTTTAATGACCAAAAAATTAGTCGAGAATCATACAAAAAATTATGCTCGTACGAGCAGTAACTTGCATTATCATCTTATTGTTTAGAATTTCAAGTAACGTGTACAATCTTTTCGTTGTCTAAGATAATTGTCCTTTATAATCGTAAGTTGATAACTGTATTAAATATTCCTTTTATTTAAACAAATAGAAAAATCCTAATGGCATAGCAAGATACCTGTCTCTTGAACGAAATGAACAACCACTTTGGTGTCCTAAGGACAAGGGAAATCCACAACAAATTATTGCTGTAACTAGGCTTCACATGGCTCCATTGTTCGCTGAGTAAGTGAAGTTCGAGCGTAATTGTACGAGCTGCCTCGTCCAAACTTATAAAATGTCAAAAGAACGGAACCTACGTGCCCTCTACTTGGATGCCCGCTGTATCCCTTGAAAGAGGCTTCCGGGTAAGAGTAAGGCAAATGTCCCAATTTCTGCTCACAGTATTTTTTCTGTTATAGGTGTTGTATTTACTTCATAGCCTTATAAGTAGTACTTTTTAACTGATTGATTATTTCCGCAAATGCTTTAATAGTTTAGAAATACATTTGATATTTATAATAACATAAAAAGCTTGTAGTGAGAAGAAATTGGAACATTCACCTTAAACGGTACGAGAAAAAGAATTAAGCTCGGAATTTTCTGCAAATATAAGTACTGCTATAATTCCACCGGGATACTAAAAACAGTAGAAAGTATACATTAACGCGTAATTTTAAAATTTAAACTAATATTAAACTAATATTTTCTCTCTTGACAATTTTGAAACTTCACGTACACATAATCAGAAAGAAAATATGTAAACTTCCTAAAACTGCAGAGAGAGAGAGAGAGAGAGAGAGAGAGAGAGAGAGAGAGAGAGAGAGCTATGGCCTCGAACGCACAAAGAAGCATGAAGGCGTACTTCAAGGGAAACACCGGGTACCCAAGAAGTGGGCACGCAGGTTTCATTCTCTTCTTGACATTTTTAAAGCTGTGGCTGCGAACCAGCAAGTAGCGGTACTACTGTATTTATCTTGAGGACATAAAAAATACTTTTTGCATTACAGCTGTACTGATAGATGTAATTATTGTGAATGCATCTGTCTAGAAAACGATTACTACATCAGCACACTACCAGTTCGCACCGATGTTAACAAAAACAAGTAAATTACGAGAAGTCTTAATGCATATTTATTTACCTTTGTCACATATTGTTACCATACTGTGAATTTTTTCATTTTTTCAGAGTTGTAACCGGAGCCAAGTTGGTAATGCATAACAATACGCTTTACATCCAAATTAAAGAGGGTAAATTACTGGCAAACGGAAGCATCAGTGAAGCTAGATGGGAAGGATTAGACTATAGTAATATTTCCATTTCTTTTTAAATACGAGACTGCCATAAACATTTTTTTAAGCTTTGTGCAGTGGATCGAGAGTCAGTTAAATTTTATTATAACATATTAAATGCAATATTTGCAGGCAATCCCGATTCACGCATGAAAATATCTTGGTACACAATGAGAGGGATTGATTTGACTGAAACGATCCTGCCGAATGATCGAGTAATTACGGGATTCAGATTTGTGCCAACTCAAAATACACGCGATCGAATCAGTTTGGCGGTTTATTCAAGTAGACTGGATTTCAGAAGTGGGGTTTTGTCCCCTCTTGATAAGCATTTACCACACATTCCAAAACCTGCGACGTACGTTTTTTCTTTAATTTTACTACTTCTGATTATAGTTTACTCTTTATGTTAAATTTTTACGATTTGCGTTCCAGGTCAGAACTTAATTCATCAAACCGTGATGTACCGACTAGGTCGAAACAGGCGAACACCATCGATTCAAATAACAATCAGTATATAAAGTTCACGATAACTAGCGATTCAAAAGATGGCGGACAAAGTACGGTTCCCTTCATTGATGGTCAGGAAGTTGTACCGTCAACGCCTTCGCCTCTGTCCGGTGCTGGATTGATTCACAAAGGCCAACAAGGTTATGGAGGTTTTCTCGCACTGAGAGTGTACACTTACAATATTGTACCGTATATTGTAGATCACCTCGAATTCAATGAAATAGCTGATAATTTTTACGATAATCTTTATCAAGATACCCATAAAGATAATAAAATAAACTGAATATAATTTATTCTATAGCTACAGTGGTCCAAATATTTTAATTTCTTATTTGAATTCAGTTCCATCATGTATTAAACATAGCAGATAATCGATTCAGCAAATGTTAAAATATTCCCTTTTATGATTTTCCATACTCTAGGAGACAATATAAGTTTCTTAAATTCTTTTTATAATTTTATTGGAAAGCAGGAGCATTTAGTGTAATAAGACACGTTTACATTATTCCTCTTACGCATTCGAATGATACACGCCATTGAACAGTTTCCAAAAGCCAGGGAAGAAAAATACGATACGCTTGATGCGTTGCAGGATAACGCCCCGTCCCTTCCCCTGCCCCATAATTCTGTAACTCAGCTATTAGATTAAGTATCTCAATCAACGCGTTAATTCTCGGTATATCAAAGAACGATTTACTATAATAGCAATCAATTGTCTTAGTTTTAATCGACAAGAGTTTCATCTATCGAATCATAACGTTAATACTTTCCAATCGAACGTCAATAAGTTTTCAAACGATAACCGGTTCAGAGAAACCTAGCGGACAGAATGCGATTTCATTTGTCGATACATTCAATAAGTTGAAATGAATCCTTATACTACACCATTGTTCGGTGCTGGATTGATTCACAAATGCCAATAAGATTACAAGGGTTTCATCGAACTGATTAATTATTATTATTCTTAAATTGATTAACGAATACTTTTATCTAACAAAATATATGCACACATAGGTTACAATTCATTCGAGCAGTTTACTTGTTAAACTACCACGATTCTCCTTGAATTATATGATGTACGCGTAACATCAATTCCCCGAGTGAAATTTCGAATCGCACTGACAAAGACTAAAGTACTTATGGAAACTATTGTTTCTCAGTTATCGGTACGACGGCTTAATGTCGCAAATTAATTTAGTACATTATGCACTTGGTATACCTAGACATCCTGAATGTCGGTTCTAGTTCCTTCAAGTACAACTTTTATTATCAATAAAAATAATGTAAATATCCGGAGGAATAAATATGTTACGATTATGAAACTTGATCACTCTCGCTCAAACCATTCGCTTAATTCATTTCCCTCTTTATCCTGTCATTATCAGACACTAAAGATACATCGAGCGAAAAGCGATACGCGCAAAAGCGCGTCAATGACGAAACCATTCGGATCTCGCACCTTCTATAATATCAGCCCCCTCCTCTCTGACGTCACCCGTCAAATCCCCCCAAAATACGCCACACGTCTGACCACGCTCCATCCCTTAACCACTTATACCTCACTTATAGACACGCAGTTTCCATCGACAGCCAGAAATGCTCATACGCGCTCCTTCGTCAAAAGAAAAAAATGAAAAAGAAAAGCCCACGCGCTCATCGTCCAACCCATCGCGTGCACCATCGAAAATGAAAAAAAAAAAAAAAAATAGTCGCGCCGAAAAATCCCCTTTCGCACACAGGGTTTCGCTCTCTCCAACTGCAGCAACTCGCGGCTCGGTGGTGCACACACCAAGTCGCGTTATAACACACGTACACGACCCCCACTCCATAGCTTGCCACCCTCCTCGTTTATCGATCGCCCCCACGGATCGACTCTACTCCACAGCGCGAGTGTAGCGCTCTGCTACCGACAGAGAGACTCTCTCTCTTTCTCTGCCTCTCTCTCTCTCCCTCTCTAAAGCTTTAGTTTGCGGAGAGGGCTCGAGGCTCACCGGCTGACTCTCCTGCGCTCAGTGGCTGCCCGGCCACCACGCCGGCACTACCGCCTCGCGCTCGCGCCCGCACACCTATACATAACACACAACGCAACGCTACCTCCTCTCCTCACTTTCTCTTCCTCTCTCTCTCTCTCTCTCTCTCTCTCTCTCTCTCTCTCTGTCTTTATCCCTTTCTGTCCCTCTCTCTCTCTCTCTCTCCTCTCTGCCATCTCGTCTCCTCTCTCTTTGTCACACGATTCCCGACCTCCCCGAAAATTCTCTCGCACGCGCACACACATATATTTAGTACATCCTCGACCGTTGGCGTGTGCGTGTGTGTGTGTGCAGTGGCTGGTGGCGCGGCACATGCATGCGGGCTCGGGATATACGCGCGAACGTAGTTACGCACAAAAACAGAAGAGTACCGCGGGAGAAACTGAGAGAGGGAGAGAGAGAGAGAGAGAAAAGAGGGTAAACATCGTATAATGCTCAGTGTGCCCTCTGTGTGTGTGTGTGTGGGTGCAGCGTGTATGGCGGGAGTAGTCGCGTGCTGCATACTCGCGAGTGTGTAATATCGGCGTCGACGACGATAGCCGGAAACGGAGCAGTCGTTGGCTAGAGAACGAGAGAGAGAGAGAGAGAGAGAGAAAGAGAGAGCAGGAGCTGCAGCTGCAGCAGCCGCAGTCGACACTATAACCTTAGCACACCGAGCGCGCCACCCTCTCTCTCTCTCTCTCCCCCTCCCTTGCTCGCTCTAACCCCCTCCCACCCAATACCTACTCCTCGCGTGCAGCAGCAGCAGCCAGCCAGCCAGCCGATGCATCGCCGCCTGAGGAACTCTTGCCTCGAGAGTTAGCTCTCTCTCTCTCTCTCT
>UELV01091992.1:0-14947 GCA_900490015.1 Megastigmus stigmatizans
CACACACACACACACACACACACACACACACACACACACACACACACGTGTGCAAGTTTCTCTCTATGGGTTTGCATGTGCTCTCGTGCTCAGCGTCTTCAGTTTCGTCGCGGCGGGTTACTGTACGCTCGGTCGGCTGCTAGCGGCAGAGGAAGTGATAATTTGTTAGTAATAGTGCCTTGTTTCCGTGGAAAGTGTAAGCAGGGAGTGTGTGGGGGTATGCGTGAGTGTGTGTGTGTGTGTGTGTGTGTGTGTGTGTGTGTGTGTCTGCGAGGATTGTTCAAAGAGCGGCGATATTCGATCGAGTGAATTTTCTTTGTGCCTCTTGAGATTATCTTTAGATACAGGACATATTAAGTATTTGAATTATTGTTATAGGACTCTTCTATTTAAGGTTTTCAATAGAAGATTATCGGAGTTTTTAATTGTGCGAGAAGATGGTGATCGAAAAGGCGGGGATTCCCTGGTCGTGACGCATGCAAACCTGTCCTCCCCTTTTTTGGTACCACGTGTTGTATACCCACCAACATCAAATCTTTGTATATACATCAAAACTTCTGCTATCTAACTTTTGTATGCTACTACGATGACTTCCCATTGTACTATCTGTTTTGAAGCACATGATCTTACATACATTCTACATTCTGCCATTTAAATTATATTTCCATTAACAAAACCAAATTAACTGACAATTATATTATTAAATTAATCATTGAATGTGATCTTTTATGCAATAATTTATAAAGCACTAATATTATAATTTTTTATTACAAACCCCCATGTATACTCTATAACAGCAATTATGATCTTTTCTGTAACATCTTCGTTAAACGATGCCTAGTTACAACGTTGAGAGAAAAAAGCTGTATATTTTTTGCACATTAATTTACTGGAAGAGAAAAGGTTATCCTTGAAAAGACTTAAGGGGCCGAGACACTGTTGGAGTCCATTGCTTGGCCTTTTTTCATATTTCTCCGCTGCTTAATGGGTTTTAAACACAGCGTTGGTCCATATGGCTCCAGATTTTATATTATAACTACAATGCTCTCGTGCATGCATCTGGTGGCAGAATGACTTACGGACTCTCACATTGCTCATATGCTCCATTCCCACAGGCCAGCACACAATGCATTATAAAATTTCAAACGTATTCGTTTTAATTGGTGAATCGTTAATTTTTATTTCGTTCCTCTTGCGCGATCTTGAGCCGTTCGGACTAATTATTAGAGAACGGCCAAATGGAACTTTTACTTTAATTGAGGCTAGCATTTAATTTTTAAAATACTATCAATGAGTGAAAGGAGCATATCATTCCAGTAAAAATGCCAGTAAAAAAGAGTTACTTTAATTTTCTTCGTGAAAAAAACCATTCTATTCTCTAAGATTTCAAAAGATTCCACCACAGTGTAAATTTCTTTTCTACCAAAATGAGAGAATTTACACCAGAGGTATTTTGACTCTCAAGTAGCGACCACATTCAGCTCGTTCTCTTTTCTTTGCACTCGCGAACAAAAGAAAAATATTATCGAACATTTTTCCGCGCACTCAAAATGTTTTCGTCAAGCTCGTCCGAAATGCTTCATCCCAAAAGCTCGCGAAGCAATTACCGCGTAAATATAAAGTACCGAAAAATAAAAGCGTGCCAGAGCCCCGAATAATTCACGTATTCACGCCGACCACATGTATATACGTCGATAAAAAAGCGCGTGTAAGAGAGAGAGAGAGAGAGAGAGAGAGAGAGAGTGAGTGAGAGAGAGAAAAACAGAAAGGAACTCCGGTCGTTAGGCTCGAGCAATAGAGGCCCATACATAATAGTGTGCGGCGGACGTGGCAAAATTTTCGGAGAATTTCTAGAGTACACGATGTTGTGTCTGTCTCTGTATGTGTGAGTCTGCACTCTGCGTTATACCTACAGGAGAGTTGCACGAGGGAACGTTTTGATAACCCGGGGTATAGGGGCCGCCCGAGCCAAGGCTACACACTACGCGTACATACATTAACCCGGCTAAGCCATTTCGGCTTGGCGAGAACTCGCTGTAAAATTGAATTTTCATTGTCTCTGTGCATACGTGTGTGTATCTGTGTGTGCGAGCGTCCGACGCTGCACTTACAATTAGTTATACGACGTCGGCGGCGGACTGAGCTCACCGGTCCTTTAATTAATGGCTCGTTCGTCCGTTGATTTCCGCTTTCAATTATTTAATTGACTTGCTTTTTTCGATTTTTTTTTCTTCTTTCACTGTGCTTCCAGATGTATTAGAATGATACGATTAACTCGGTGCGCGATCTACAGTTAAAATAGGTGACGGAAGCATTCTTTTTAGATTATCGGATAATTGAGATGAGATATTTGAGTTTTTTGTTAAATGACCGATATTTTGCTCTAATTTAATTTAATTTTTAGATTAAACTGTGATGTCATGGTATATTATTATAATTTTAGCATTGTGACATTGCAAACCGTTCCGTTTCAAGTACAAAATATTTAAGGCAATTTTTGTAAACACTCTGGCATTTTCAAGTGAATAATTTTATTAGATGAATATAGATATTGCATTCTCAATTAAAACCAGGGTGTTTACAAAAATTGCTTTAAATGTACGCCGTTCTGAGGAATCACCCATATATAATTAATTTTATGTTTTTACCGTCTGAAATTAATTATATAATTACGGTTTCATAAGTATAGATTTACTTTTCCATTTATAGAAAGTAATAGAAGGCATACATAAATATTTATGATCAAGTCAAGTAATTTTTTTGCTCGCAGATAAAAAAATGTTGCCCACTCAGTACTACGTTCGATTCCGCTGCAGATCTAATTTTTGTTGCATATATCGATAAGTAGTCACTCGAACATTTTTTTTTTATCTTTTTGGGATGTCGGAGCTGTAATGACTGTCACGTAACCTCACATGGGTTTTATCACTAGAAAGATACTTCATATGTGCATTCCGTAAAAAAGGAGAAGAGCACCCACCAAATTTCAGTAAAGAATTATGGTCGCTCTTATTATAATAATTTTACTATTTTGTATAATGTGACAATATTTTGGAAAAAAAGATTGTAGCTCCGTTTCGCGTGACGGATTTTGTGACCAGCCTATTGTATACATTCTTAAAGAATATAAAAATTATATATATTTTTACTACATTCAAGGTGAAGAGCACCTATTTTTCGATAAAGAATAATTGTGTCATTTCAGATTTACGTTATTTTGTAAAATCTAGACAAATTTCTGGAAAAATGCCGCGAGGTTAGGTGACGGTCATTCTTTCTTTCGAGTTCCCCTTAAACAGATTTTACGATCACATAAATGTAGGATACTATATGCAAGGAACATTTATCGTTCGGCAATAAATTATAATTAAGTAAAATTAGTATTCAAATAAATGAATTGAAAGTAAATTGACTTTATGTCCGCTTCACTCTTTGATTAAAGCGAAACGTTTTATGGGCGTATCTGCGACGAAAGATCGCCCATGAGCTTTCAATATTATTGCTGCTTTCTAAAATTGTCACCGGGTCAAGCGAAGAAATGACTCCTTCACGAGGGTTAACAAGTTGATTAGTCTTGGGATACTATTTTCGTCGTTACGTCGAAATCATGAAACCAAGAAGTAATGAATCATGTATATCAATATATATTAAACTTGTTCAATTGGGAGGCAGCAAATGCTCGTTTCTTTTTGATTTTTTTTCAGTCATTCGAATCGGTATTCTCTCTACTAATAAAAATAATTTTCATTCTATTGAAGGGAACGTAATAACACAGCTAAATTTGAGTTGCAGTAACTTTATTTCCCTGTTATCCATGATAATAATTCTGCAATTAAATCAAAATGTAAATTTTGGTTTACAATCGTGAAATATATGAATATGTAAAATTTACAAATAAGAGATAACTGAACTTTTAAAAAATCTTTCGCTCTGCTATAATGGCTCTGCCTATTATTTTAATTGAACTCAGGAAGTCTAAAACAAAAATTTTTTTACATTTCATTTGAAAAAGTCCTGCTGTACAATAACATAAACTTCATAACTTTTGTTTTCGCATAAGTTCAGGAAAGGTAGTATATTTTAATGATTACTTTTTATGAAATCTTTTGTTATCAAAAACGCATAAAACTTATTTATAGCATGAAAATTTAAAAAACCAAAAACAACGTATACTTAATCGTCAAAAAATACCAAATTCACGTCTTGACTCACAATTTCAAGGATCCTTTTTAACACTGCACACATCTCGACCCGTGCATTACTCAACAATGTAAGTAGAATTTAGCTTAACACCAAGTGATTTAGTCGTGATTTTTTGACGTTTACACGCTCGTATACTCGTTCGTTTTACGCCCATTAATTCGAAACGATCGGACACGGCGGCAGGCCGCATAGCCTCGGGGGCTACTCCACTCTATATGCCGACACATATCGCATTACCGATGTGTGTGTTTTTTTCTTCTTTCTTTCTTTTTTTTTTATATCATTCTTTCCTTTTGGTTCCGATACGCGAATGCGTCTATCTGCGTCGATTTATCTCTCTGCACCTCTTTGAGCTGCGGCGCGGATACTCTCTTGCGGTCGAGCTGCAAAAAGAAAGAGGGTGCAGGATTATCATTATGTAATGCGTCGAGGTTCAAGTCTATAGGAAAAGGGAATCGATATCGCTTCTTCTTTCCTCTTCCGTAACCGTTTATGCTTCGAGATTTATGTATTTGATTATTAAGACTATAATGAGAATTTTGATGCGTATGTACATAAACGTAAATCAATTAAGAACTTTCTAAAGTTTATCACTTTACAGATTCTATTGTAGTTTTATATCTTATCTATACAAAGCATTAATTGTTATTTATTAAAACTGCACATATCAGTGCGATTAATTAAAAGTAAAATGTGAATGATTAACTACAGTAAATTCTACAGAGGCTGAATATAGCCCATCATAAAATCGCGCACGTATAACGACGAAATAATAAGTATGCTTACTACATGAGCAGCTTAAAGCAGCTAAGCATGATAAACTAACAGGTTTCAATGTACTACAATGAATTTACTCGTATAGCTGCTACTCAATTTAATTAAAATAATTCAAAATAGCAAGTCGACACATCAATTGTATTACTGTACAACTATTTGACCAAAGATTAAAAAAATTTACACTTACCATGTAGTTTAATTTGACACATTGAATACTAATAGATAAAAAAATCTTATTTATTTTTCAACGCGTGACTTTCTTGACTTTCTGCCTGTATTCTGAGTGTGTCGCCGGTATGAAAATTTCCTTTCGCCGATGCGTTGTTTGAAATTTCACGCTGTACGCGGCGAAATAATGCTTGCACCAGTTGAAAACTCCACGGGGCTGATCTGGCTTTTGCGAATCCGCGCCACGGATTGTTTACGAGGCGTTTATTTGAGTAGCAAGAGAGAGAGAGAGAGAGAGAGAGAGAGAGAGAGAGAGAGAGAGAGAAACCGTTTGATTTTTTTTTCTCAACTTTATTTTCAAATGGCGTTTCTTTGACTCGGCACTCAAGCAAATGAAGTGCTCGTATTTCTCGCTGTTGATATTTACGCGATTCCTAGAATGTAAAATTAATCATGCTGCTATATATGATGACTTTTTTCTTTAGCCGGAGCTTGGCTTTTATCGTTATGCACCTTTGGTGAAAAAAATTCTCTTAAATTATTATCTATTCACTATATCTAACGGTTAATAGCGTATAAATTTATGGTTTGTAACAGCTTGACATGGCGTATAAAATGTTATAATGTAATTTATAATTGTATGGCTCGTCGCTTAAATGTCGGTTTTCATATAAATTACAATATCGATTGCAACAGAGTACAACTTTACTTATAATGCTATTCGTTTAAATTATAGGCAGTACGTGTCCAAAGTTGATAGAAAATTTAGAAATCAGATATAACTTTACTAAAGCCCTTTTGTATTGATGCTATTATTATAGAAAAGTATACTGTACTGTACTATAGAATGCGATAAATTCAGTTTCTTGCAGTGACTTAAAATGTTCACAATCGTATGCGTATAACATTTCAGCTGCATGTAACCTTAATTCGTACAGAAAACAAGAATCGATAGCATAACCTCTATCGGTTTACCCAACAGGATAAAAAGCCTCCCTCTTTCAAAAGGCCGCGAAAAACAATTTAAAAAAAGGAGAGAACGCCGACTCTCCAGCCCGTATAAATTGAATTTTCTTTCGCTACTGTCACAGTTCAGAGAGGCGAAACGAAAAAAAGCAGCGAAATCCAGGACGTGCATGCAGTGCGAAACTTCCAAAACAATTTACAGCGGTAGCGCATATCCATCAGCGCGAGTCTCTCTCGCGGCGGCTGTAAACAAAAGATCGCACGATATCCATCATCCCGTCGCGCAATTCGCCCGCGAAACTCCCGAGCCAGAGATTCGCAATTCGTGCGTCTTCCTAAGATGCGCCTGGCACTTATAACGAATGTCAGAATTGTGCATGAGCGAGTGTGTATTGTATGTGTTGAGAGGATTCCACGTCGAGCGAATGAAAAATTAAACGCTAACTTTTAATTCCAAATAGTTGTTTTGCTTTAGTGGTATACTGGCAACCCGACAAATACGGACTTTCATTATTTACTTGACATTTTCATTGATTGGAATGCAAGTTTATAGTTTGGGCATTTTGGGAAACAAATTGGATTTAAAATTTTATAGTATTTTTTCGAACTTTTATTACCGAGGCTTTAATTGTTCTAGTTTCTATCCACTGATCGATGAGATTTTAAAAAATGCTCGACGTATTTGATATTCTCAAAACGAAAAATTCCAATTATTATCTTAAACTAATCTCTAGCAAAATAAGTTAACTAGCGATACTACAACTTGTTTCAAGACTATAACTGATATATATATATGCATGTCTAACGTGTAAATCTGAATATATAATAAACAGTGCAATTACCCATATATATATTTATCAAAAAGGAAGCAGAACAAAGCCATTCGTTGTTGTGCGCATGTATATATATATATGCATGCACACGGCGCTTTCACAAGCTGCGATTTTCAAGATGTACTCGTGAAAGAATGCGTGTATACGAAGATATTCTGTTAGTTTTTCTTGGGTGTCTGCGCTTTTTTGGACTGTCAGACTGGTCGAGGATGTTATTGCAAGATTCTGAGAGTTTCAATAACTGGACTTTATAAGTTGCACTTGATGTTCTCTTATTGGAGTATTAATAGGTTGAAAATCCTCGCTAGTACGTTAACGATATGCCAGTTTTAAATTTTAACCATCAACAAATTTAATCATTCGATCACGCTTTCAGTGCCTCTATCCATTCTTATAGTGTGTTATTCTAAACAATAGTACATCGTCTACACTTTTCAAGGAGTCTGCATTTTTCGCATCTGCAATTCACACTCGAATGAACAATACCCAAAGTACGTCATCAATCAGATCCAGTACCAGTCAATTATACTCTCTCCAGACACACGCGCGCACGCACACACACACACACACACACACAGTTTGCAATCTCGCTCCTTCTCTCCCGCTGCAACTATATTTATTTTTTCGCTCCTCCTTCCTCGTCTGTCGCGTCTCCCTTTCGAATAAGGGCGGATTGAATAATGCGTGCAGCTCCTGTGTATACGCGTCCACGGCCACACACACGAGCTGCAATATACGTAGTTCACTCAACATGGCTGTGCCTTAGGTCTACACGGGTCTCACACACGAGCACAAGAGTAGGAGGAGGAGGAGGAGGAGGAGGTATCCGGTGTGTCGTGTCGGCGAGAGAGGCATGCCTACATAATGCACAAGCAGCAGTTCTCTCTCCCTTTACGTGTATTATGAATGAAACAGCACTGTGGCGCTCCTGTGTCTCTCTCTATCTCTGTCTCTGCCTCTGTGAGGGTATATATGTATGTACTACTGACCTCACTCTGTGTCTCTCACTCCGCGACGGAAGGTTCACACACGCGTCTGATGTCTGATGTGTAACTATGTGTGCAGCTCGATTGTGCGTCTCTCTCTCTATGTATTGCACTTGCGAGGGTCTGTTTATCCGCTTGGCGATTTGCGTATGTATGTATGTATGCGTATCTTAGACGTTCAAGGGGAGATTTCTGCACTGCTTGAACCTAAGGAGGATATGGCTTTGGCTTCTGATTTGAGGAGGGCTTCTCCACTTTCTTTTGGTCTGATTTATAATTAAGTATTGAAGAAACTGTGTCAAATGCGCGCGAGGATAATATTTTTTTTCGGGTATCGCTGCTGACTGTAACGATTGTTTCCACTTGATGAATAATTCATGTACTATATAGGCGACGCACTTTATTTTATTTCTTGTATTTCAATTGTTGCGATTGGTTTTTTTTTAGCGAATGCCTATATCTGAATAAAGCATTTCCATTTACTTCACTTTTTATAGTTCGATTTAACGTTTTTCAATATGAATTTACCTTTACAAGTAAACTACATCTACATTATTTTTTCTGCAGTGCAGAAAATTAAAATTTGAAGTATAAATTATATTTATTTCATCCTAATAAAATAATATAAAAAAATCTCGACTTTTAATATTAACATATGTGCTTTACATGCGACGGTTCAGCAGAAAAAAATTCAAAACCCTTCGCTCTGTATTCAAAAATTCGAATAAAGCTCAAAAAATATGTCATAATATTAAATACGAATTTTGTCGCTTTTTTATGAACGTAATAAATAAGTATACACATGGCGAGCTCGTAAACGTATTTATAGAGCCATAAAAGTGTATTAAAAGCGCAAGAAGCCTTAATGTTCCATCGGGCAAAAACAAAACACAACAAAAAAAAGGGTCACGGATACTTGTGAGTGTCTTCCCGCGACGAGCGATGCATTATTCAAGGGACGGACCGGAGCTCGGAGGCTCGCGTCTTTATATCGAGAGTCTCTTATGTCCATAGGACTCAATCGACATTCGATGCCTTGCCCTTCCGCTTATCCTTAAATTCACAATGTTAGACTGAGTGGCATTTCAGCGTTTCCTTTGAAATTTAAGATGAAATTTTGAATGAATTTTCGTCCCTCTAAGTCTATTCAAACTTGTATCATAAAAACGTATAAATTGAACATGCGGTCAAGTATATTATCCCCTTATAAAAAAGTTCTGACCGGAAGAAGTGAAGCCGATGTATAACCTATGTGATTGGTTATTCAATTTAGTCACGAAATATGAATGAATTTAAATTTTTCAAATTGAATAATTATAAAAGCATAAGAATTTTGATAATTTAACATTTATTTATGCCACAAAATTAAGTATTAATATTATTAAAATGTGTTTATGAAATTATTGTTATTGATAAATAATGATAAATAGTATATAGCAATTATTTTTAAGTTTCTAGCAGTATAAAAATTCAATTCGTATATGATTTCTAAAGCATAGATTCATGCATATGCATAAAAATCTTTTAAACTGCTTTCAAAAAGATACATACAAAAATCCATAGTATATCGAAAAATTTGAAAGAGTAAACGAAAAATCCGAGACTCTCGCATTTCAATTTCGTTAAAGAGATACATCTCCTTCTCTATTACTGTACGAATAAAAAACAAAAGGAAGAGAGAGAGAGAGAGAGAGAGAGAGAGAGAGAGACGGAGAAAAGATAGGGAAAAAAGCTCGTCGCCCGACTCGGAAATAAGAGATACGCGCTCACACATACACGTGTAGTATAGAGTCGTGCGCGAGGCGAGAAGTTGAAAAAGAGCTAGTGCTTTCTTCGCTTTTTGTCTTTCGCAAGGCTCCTCGATGCTGCAGTGCAAACGGCGACGGCGCGAGGCCCCGGCTATATTATTGATGGCCGGAATTCTCGCCATACCAAGCGAATTACTTCATCCGTTATAAAGCGAGCCGCTGACGAGACCGAAAAATTTTCGCGCTCTCTCGCACACACACATACGTACACGCTCCATCGCATCTTTTTCACACTCTAGCTGGGTTTTCTCTCTCTCTCTCTCTCTCTCTCCCCCTCGTCACGGCTCGATTCTCGCACTTTTTCTGCACTGCTCGCTGTATTATACTCCGCGCGGACGACCGAAGCGTATAATATTTTACTCGCTCGATTCGCCTTTCAAGATGTTGCGACTCTCTTTTTTTCTCTCCGCGCAGCCTTTTGTTTTGACTGTGCTCGAGTTTAGTTCATTTTCATTCCGGCGATAATTTAGACGAGCGATTGTTAGAAATCGTAGTGCAGAGGCGTTGGTTTGAGCGTTACTCCCATGTTATGATGTGGGTTTTGTGGGAATAATATATTTAACAGGGCTAGATCTGGCGAGCTTCGAGCGCCTAGATGTGTATCTTTCCGTAATAATTCTACTTTTTCGAACCATTTCGTCCAATTCGACATTATCGCATAATTTTTATCCAGATAATAGACCTGTTTCAGAGTGGATTGTTAGTATAGAATTATATTCATATTATATTATAGTTTAGACACACATTAGAGTAACAACACTAATTTTATTTGAAAATTGTTTGAATGGAGTTTCTACTTTTAAAAATAAATTCTATATTTCCTAATATCCTTGAAAATGTTAAATTAATTCATCATTATAAAATTGAGAGATCTGATTCTCGATCTAATGCTTACATCAATTACGATTAATATTATTTAAAAACAGTTTTCAGTTTTTACAAATGCGCGAGCGTAAATACATACGTTTTGGAATTTTTTCAAACTACTTGCCAAACTTCTGCTCATTCGAATAATATGTTTTCGCACTTTGATTAAATATTTTAAAAGTGAAATAAGATACTTCGCCGTCGTGCCGTCTGAATTTGTTCCAGCGATTTCATCAATTTACGGATCAACACGACTCAGAGCAACATCGATCAAAGTGTCGACTCGCCAACCGAATTTCCGGTCTCCCGCGAAAAACAGCATTTCGCAAGCAAGCAGTCTCTTGCCCAATCCACGAGCTAAATATCTCAGCGCTGGATCTAAACCTCATGCTGTGGCGGCGCACCATTGTTTTTTGTCTGTCTCGCGTACACTCATCTCCATCTCCTCATTTTTCCCAGTCTCCGTCTGTTTTCCTCTCTCTCTCTCTCTCTCTCTCTCTCTCTCGCTGTCTTTCTTTTTGCTTTACACCAAGCAACGCACCAACGCTATTTCGGTCCAGACTCTCTTTCTCTCTCTTTTATGCAGCATACGCCACTCGCTCAGAGCAACAGCAGCGCAAGGGTGTATATAAACGGACTTGTGCTTCGCGCGCGTATAAGAGCCCAGCGCTGTGCATATGCATGCACTCGCGGCGAAGGAGGAAAAAAGGCCGATAAATACATGCGCCGAGAGAGCAAAAGCCACGGAGTATGGCTGAGCAACGGTAAACGCTTAGAGCGAGAAAGAAAGAGAGATACCTAGAAAGAAATTCGCGGTTCATGAAAATGTCGTAGGCTGTGGGGATTAAGAGACGAGAATGTTTTTGTCGAGCGAAAATTCGTTGTATTGACCGTTTTGAGATTAGACCTTTTTGTTGAATGCATATTGTAGAAAACTTTGATTCGTGTAGGTAATTGACTGATGCAAAGTTAGATTTTACTAAAATAGGAAAAATTTTGATTTTGAAATTGTTTGAAATTAAGGTAAAAGACAGATATTATGTTAGATTTACAAATCCCTAGGTCTGGATGTACATAATATTTAGTTGATACAATAATTAACGAATGCAAGAGGCAACCAATAATTCTGCATGCATATAAAATTTCACTGCAAGTTTAGGGACCTCGAATATTTGTTCTGTACGGATATTTTCATGCAAATTATATTCCAGAATCCGCTTGTCTTAAACTGCTTTCAATTCAAAACTTAAAGTTTTGAAATTGTAAATGGTACAGCAGATCTTGAATTTTAACTGCTCCTTTTCTACAATTTGAAAAAATTCAGTTTTTCATTCTAAAAAAGCGAGTTCATTAACTTTTAATGAAATAATAATTAACAAATATTTAAAAATATAAAGAATAATTTTATCAGTATGCATTATTGTAAATAAAATTAATTCAATAAAATATTTTTGAACAATTTTTTGTCGCTAAATATACCGTTAAATTTTATGTTCCAATATATTAAAATGTAATGCTTATGAATATTTATTTGGTTCATTGAAAATAAAATGTAATTATGTTAAAAAATAAAACAAAATAACCATATGCAACTGAAATATAGACTTTTTATTATTTAATTTTGATTATGTAATTAAGTTTTTTTTTACGAGTTTTTCTTTGAATCTTTGCTGTTTTATTTACATATTTGTGAAGGGCAGATTGAAAACAGTAAATTTCAAGATTAAATAACTTTGATAAGTGAAGAAAGAGGAGTTTAGAGTAAAATACGAAGAAATATGCGATCATCAGAATTATCGTCATGATTATGAAATGCAAGATGTAAAAGATCAATCTGCTGCTTGGCCAGAGCTAACTTTTACTCATCCGTATATATAGACATTGCGTGCACACTTAGCACAATGCGCTTATTAAATTTCGATTAAATTAATGGACGCCATAAGTTCGACGTCGTTCTCAATTCATCTCACGCGTCCCTGCCCCTCGCGTATTATACAATCAAACGCGATTCATCCGATTTGATTCTGCCCATCTACTGCATACACCCGTATAAGCGCAATACACAAGCTCATTTGCATAAACGATTTTATACATGTAAATTGGCTGTGCTATTTTTATAAACCTTTTCTCTCTCCAATACTCTAATCGGCGATATAATGTTAGATATTGGGTGAAAATTGCAATAAGCCTTTTAATTGAAGCTTCTATAAGTTGATTGTTGCACTCTGTAATTATACTGTGGTTTTTATAACAAACAATAAATAATAAAAAAGTTAGTAATTAGTAATTAGTTTTCAGGTTATGCAAAACATTTGTTAACCAATTTTTTGTCTAAAAATTTGAAATAATGCAATTTTTATACCATAAAAACTTGAACTATTACTTCCGCATGAGCACAGTCTACTTCATTAGATCTAAAATTGCCACAAATCAACTAATATTTCATTTTATTTTTTTTTTTGCAAAAAGCAGTTAATTTTCTCACACATTGAATCGCCTGGCCGTAAGAAATTCCAGCTACGCGTCTCTTCAATCCCAACTTTATTGTCAATCCTCATCTTTCTGAAACACGGGACAGGCCGAAAGCCATGCGATATATCGCGATTCGACGCCGCGTATGTACTCGAGAAAGGGAGAGACAGAGAGAGAGGCCGAATTCCGCGCGTTTCCTGCGCTGCCTCCCATAGCGGTTCAAAGATCAATACACGCCCCGGCGACTATCATGCGACATTCGGGAGAGCATTGACGTTTCCTATCTCCCTCCCAGTGCATATATGTTCCAGAGCTATTCTCTCTCGCTCTCCGCTCTACCTGCAAGTGCTTGCTTAGGGGGATAGGGATTATCTCGCACCTGCAGTTCGCGAACTGTCGCTGGGAAATTGGGTGGGTTGTCGCTGCAGCTTTGTCAAATTACACACCATTTTTGCCAAGGGCGTATAGGTACACCGATGCGGCTTTGTTCTTGCGTTTTGAGGTAAAAAACATTTTTGTACGCAGTGGACAGACGTTCTACAAATTTCAAAAGTCAGACTGCTTTGGAAGAGTCGAACGCTACTTTCTATTTGGTAATAATTATTTTTGTAAAATAAATCCAAAACAATAATGATTATCATGTAATAATTATTAATAAAGCAGCATTCCAGACATTTATTCAGTTACCATTAATAAGATCTTTAATATAGTCATACATTACGGAAGTGACGTGGATGATCATGAAATATTATCAAAACAGATGGTTTAGAATAATTCAGGGCTTAGATATCGAGCCTTATCTCCTCTCCATATCCTAGATCTGGATTCATCTTTCACGTCTAGCGCTAACATAGAACATAGATATTGAATTTGATTATTTAGTGCCAGCCGGAACACCTTCGTAAGCTTTATCGAAATCCACGACCCGCAGGTGTGCGATATCCCCCCCCCCCCCCCCCCCCCCCGCAAGCTTGTCTTATGTAAGCTTATCGAATGATACCCCAAGGAGTATCCCATTTTGATTAGACCCGTGGAAAGTTGCTGCCCTTTGACAATCGATAACATAACGTCAATATAACCAATTTTTCTCACTGCAACGGAATCTCGTTGTAAATTTTGTTTTCAAATTTATATGGCAGTACTTATTTAGTCCCTGTATGGGATGTTTATTTTCAGCCACGATGAATGGTTTCAACTACAAGAAGCTCAGTAGCACATAACTCGTACATGAAAAACTCTATTAGACAAAGATATCGACATTCTGATAATAAGATAATTTCAAACATAGAACACCTTTGATAAATATGACCTCAGACTTGTGGCAACGGTTGGAGTGAAGTTGTATGATGACGAACTAAACAAACATAGATTCATAAGTGATTCATTTATTATAAACATTCAATATAAGAGGTTTAGTTCCTGGATGCAAAATAATACTAATACACTTCATTATATTCTATAAATCTATCTATTACCCTGGTAGAACATTGACGAGTTTGGCTGGTTTTATATCCAGCCGTTAGCCAGTTTCGACTAGCCAACATTTAGAGTTTCAAATCGTCAAATGCTCGGTAATGACCAGTCAAGACTAAACGTCAAAAGTAAACAAGAGTCGAGAGTAGCTTTTTAAAGCATAACCTCAATATTTTATGCATTAAACGCCAAATTTTTAAGTTTAATATATCAAATTAAATATGGTAATATGTATATTTATATGACCAATAATATTTATTTATATTATTAGATATCGATATATCAGCTTAAAATGGAATAAATTATAATTAATCAGCAAATATATCATTTTAAAATAGCCGAGTCCTTAGCCAGTTTGCATTTCAAAACTGTGGCGAAATAGACAGGGTTATTC
>UELV01091994.1:0-23560 GCA_900490015.1 Megastigmus stigmatizans
AGGTAGAGATTTGTTTGGCTGTTTGTTTTAATCTTGTTGAATCAAGCATTAGCCGGAAATATAGGAAATGAATTTTTTATTGGCGCGCTGTGCATTTAATCCTCTTTAACAACGGAAAATATATGGTGGTATGTATATATATGGGTGCATTTGGATGTAAAAGTTTGCAGGATAAAATAATAGGAATTTGAAACTGTATGAATCCTGGTATAAAAATAAGATTAAATTCTCTTCCTACTAGTAAATTAAAAATTCAGTGGAAAATTGAAACTTTTATTTAAAAAACGTGGAAGACTTATTCTGAATCGTGGAATTTTAAAAGGTCAACAGAAATATTGAAGCGAACAATTTAAATAGAAAAATTAATACGTTTATTACAGATTCAATTTTATTTACTTGTAGTATCTATAATTTATTTATCTAAAGTATAAATAGTTCTCAGTCTTGACTCTGGTATATGTATTTTCAGTATGTCATTCTATTCTTAATCCCTTTGTTACTGATACATTCAGTTTTCACTCGGAATTCACAGTAAATATAATTCTTATAAGTCGTTAAAAAATTGTGTACATGTAAATCAATTATGAGAATAGTTCATTGAACAATATAATATATCAGTTTGATAAGTATGATTTTAATTGAAAGGAAAGAGAGTATAGTACAGGAGCACCCCTGCAAACTACCGAGTATTCCATGATGTATATTTGCCAGTGATTAAGTCATCAAGAAACTTGGCTACAAGTCCTGACAGTTTACTGCTCGAAAACCATGGAACTCCATTACTCCGCCAGAGTCTTATATGTATCCTAATGCCTTTCCTGGAATTACACTGCATCACTGCTCTCTTGCTTTAGAACAGCTAAAGAGAAATTCAATACATTTGATAAAAAAAGAGCTCTTTCACTTGATTAAACGCAACCTTGAAGTTAAAATCTTTTTACTTTTATATTACAGCACTAGCTAAAGTGAGTAGCCTATAAAAGTATCTAAATATAGTATCTCTGCAATTTAAACATTTAGGATTAAAAAAATCTTAAAATTGTAAGGTCATTAAATTATCATCGTTCGTAGAAAAAAAACCAAACTACATTGCAATGAATGTTATTCGTTGAATTCTGTATTAAACTAAATTCAAAAGTTACGCAGAAAGCAAATTAGCAGGTGCATATACTCTTGTAGATGTATGAAAACAAGCGAAGCTTCAGTGACAAGGCCGCACCGGCATTTTAAGCTGTATACATCGTTCCATATCACTTATATATTAGTATATCTTTCTGCAAAATGAATTAATTACCGCCGGCACATATGAGCCCCAATTTATGTAAGCGCAAAGAAAGTATCAGAGCCGGTGCTCGGCTCCCGCGCGTCACCTCCGTCAACAGGGCTGGGTCCTGGCTGCTTCTGACGTTAATTAATTACACCGGGCGATAACGACGATAACGAATAACGTGTAAAATTTCGCGACGAGAGTGAAAAAGAGAGAACGAGAGAGAGAGAGAGAGAGAGAGAGAGAGAGGGGGAGGGAGGAAGAAAAAAGGTAAGGAGCAGAGCCGCGATAAATTACAGGCGAAAATTCTAGGTAATATTAGCCCTTCCTCGCTCTCAGACACCCTCTCGTTTTTTTCTTTTTCCTCCTATATTCTTGACAAATCCAATATTTATAAGCACACTCTCGCACACTCTCGTGCGAAAATTATAGATTTAAAGCTGAATCGAACGAGCTCATCTTTATTACATCGAAAATCGATTGAACTTTGAATTTTCCGAAATTCCTTTTTAATGGCGACATTGCTTGTTATGCGAAAATTGCGGGGAGGACATAATTCTTCCAATTAATATTCCAATTGCGGATTAACATTTTGAACGCCACAGGTGTCAAATATTCACTTTTTGAATGAAGACTCGGGAAACTGAATTTGAGCTGTCGAAGCGAAAAATTTTCGAGGATCCCTCTAATATGCCTATTCAGCCTCTTTATCCTCCCTCTTCTCCTCTCTCTCTCTCTCTCTCTCTCTCTCTCTCTCTCGTTCATCCGTTCTACGCGTAGACTTGGATGAAAGTCTTTTATTAATGTTTTGTTAATTTGCTTTTGTGCATGAAGCAACTTGAAAATTCAAATACCTATCATAAAACACCGTAAAGAGTGAGTAAGTGAGTTTACGAGAACAAGAGAGCGAGAGAAAGAGCACGAGGGTGTAAGAGGAAGAGAAAGAAAGGGAGAGAGAGAGAGAGAGTCTGTTATACTAGAATATACGAGGGTAAAATTGCCCTTCCTGCGTGATCTTGTCAAGTTTTGTATGACGATGTTTATAAACTTTCC
This sequence comes from Megastigmus stigmatizans, assembly GCA_900490015.1. Taxonomy (NCBI): domain Eukaryota; kingdom Metazoa; phylum Arthropoda; class Insecta; order Hymenoptera; family Megastigmidae; genus Megastigmus; species Megastigmus stigmatizans. The sequence continues at coordinate 2,321 of UELV01091994.1, forward strand.
ATCTAGGCATGTATAACCACAGGTGAGCAAAGAGGCAGGCAAGAGAGAGAGAGAGAGAGAGAAAGAGAAAGGAGGGATGGGGAGAAAGAGAAAAGGCTAGGAGGCATAAGAGAGAACGGTGAAGGAGCAGCGCCCTCATCATCTGTGCACTGCTTCGACAACGCTTTACTCGACCTTCCAAGCGACCATCCGACTCCCATTACCTTTTTCTAGTTTCCCCGCTCTTTTTCTTTTATTTTGCCATGTTTTTTCAGTTTTTAAATGAGCATGTATCAAAGCAGGCTTTCCATTTTTTTTCTAAATTAATTATTTTGAGACACTGAAAAGATTTTTCTTTTCCCGCATTTTATGCTCCGTCAAAATGAAAGTTTTTATAGGTAATAATGCTTTTCAGTCTTTATGATTATGTGACATTTTTCCGTGATTTAAGGGAGGATGATAAAAGGAATTTTTTGATTTCCGTTGAAATGCTATTATCCATTTTCGGCATGCTTTCAGTAAAATATTTAACTATAACTGTAATGAATTACTCATAAAATGGCTTTTAAAAATGAGCGTGAATTTAAATTATTTATTATTTTATTTGTATGCATTTACTTTTTTTATTTATTAGCTTGGAGTACTAAATGCTTTAAAAAGATTCAAAATTGTTTTGTATACTGCTGACGCAAATATAAACCAAGTTTAAATATAAACCAAGTTGAAAATTGAAATGGTTACATATCGAATGGTGGAAAATAATGCGTTATAGTAATAAAAAAATTCTACGTGTTCAACTATATTTTACAATAGCCTCGCTTTCTACAATACTCTTTCATTTCCTTTCTTTCTCTTTTTCACTTTTTCATTGTTACTCCTCACTCTTTCTACCTGTTTTTCATACTTCCACTTTCAAACTTTCTAAAACTCTCCTCTCCGCCTATTTATTCCTTACTTTTTTTTTCTCTTTCTAAAACAGTTTGATTTATGATAACACTTTCGCGATTTACTAAATACCTACGCTGCCGCGAGCAGTTCCAGAAAATTCTATTTCTAATATAAATAGTGACTTTCTAAGATCGCATACACACGAATGTTCATAAATTCTATTACACAAAGAGTCAAAATCTATTTCGTTTCCAACTTTATGTACGAAATTTCTAACAACCTCATAAACGTCCTTATATTAATTGTTATCCATCTGCATTCATTTATTTTTTAAAGTTCTAATGTCAAATTATCATAAGCTGTATTACAACGACCACATTTAGAAAAACTTTTAACCATTGTAACTTTGTTTATCCATCTTCGATAAATGTTTAATCATTTATTCAATGATTTCTATTCAATATATTGAATTGGGTATTGGTTGTAAGAAATGATCAGATTTGTTTCATCTACAACCATACAATCGATTTATTCACTCCTTTTAAACCTAGCTAGTTTTCTCAGAACGAATCACTATGCATATTATTTATAAGTCGTATCCAGAGTAATCCTTCTAAAGATATTTTAGTTAAACTAGTTTTAGCCAACTGGTTTATACTACGTCTCATGAAGAGAGCCTCACGACTGTACTGATCTGATTTGCGAAATCAAGCAAGTAGATCAGTTCGATTGCGAGTCGATTCGAGCCGCCTGCCGCTAATCAAGAGTAGGGACTCCCTCTACTCTTAATCGACTCACTCGTTCTTCGCGCACACGCATATATTATCATTCATAATATCTATATATATTCTTAATTTCGCATACAATGAATATCTGCTTATCGGTCTCTTCTCTTTGTGCCGATATTCGCATATTCGCACATCATTTTGATCAGCATAGATTTTACATTATTATGATTTCTATACATTAGAATTATTCATCATATAAATATAATTATCAAATAAACTAATATATAAATGAAGTTAATAAATATAACCAAAGTGAGTGTTACATCATTGAAGCAGCTTATAGTAAGAAGCCGAATTCCCGTAGTTATATGTTTACGATTTCACAAAGTCAACTACAACTGTATTGCTAGAAATGTTTTCTTTGCATGAATTTAAAAATTTTTCTATAACTTTCTATAATTCTTTTTAATATTGTTTGTTTATATTCTGTATAAAATGAAATAATGACGTTGCTCTATGTTGTAGATGCTAATTCATAAAAGTTTTATCCAGAAAGTGAAGATATAAGCAATTTTAAAACCGTTCTTCTATTATTTTCTTTTTCTGTGAATTTTATGAATTAAAAGTCGGTCGACTTTTAAGTACAATTAACTTGACAATCTGTGAACGAAAAAAAAAACTTTTTCGTATTTGATGAATGAAACTCTTTAACAGTTTTGAATAATAAGTAATAGTATCACTAATTGAAATCTGGACTGAAATAATCAAATAGTTTCATTTACCGGTACACGAGCACATGCAACCGCTGTTTTACATAAAGATTAGTAGCTGTTAATTTTCTTTTGAATCCAACGGTATTACAAAAAAATATTAGCAAAGAGTAAAATATTTGCACGAGTCTTCATACATATACAATGGATCTCGTATAACGTAATTCTAAAAAGATATGAAGAAAGGGGACGCGGAACTGTTACATAGATTCAGTCGCACATGTAAAGCGAACGAGTGGGGTATCACCGCCGCGCTATCGTTACCGTACTCTCTTTCTCTCATTTCCTTTCCGTTCTTATAGGCGCTCTCGTTACACGATGTAGTGCTTTAGTGAGCCTCTTTCTTTCCACGTAAAGCTCACTCAAAGTGCTCATTTACTTAATGACGTTTTAATACTCATACGTGCGTATCTTCACGTGTGTGTGTATGTGAGGGAGAGAGAGAGAGAGAGAGAGAGAGAGAGACGCACAGGTACGTGAAACAGTAACAACAGTAAATCGTGGAGCTGCGCTTAATTCTCTTAAAAAATCTTAGCGAGAGCCATTAGCTTAATTAGTTTGTTAACGTATAATCAGAGTGCCGTCTGAAAGAAAAGCGTTACGATGAGAGTTGGCCTCGCGCTCTCTGAATGATGCAAACTCGATTGTCTTTTGTTTGTGGCTCGGCTATGCCTATATAAACGCGCACGTCCTATGGCAGTTCTCTACCTTCCGTCTACTATTCAAGCAGTCTCTCTCTCTCTCTCTCTCTCTCTCTCTCTCTCTCTCTCTCTCTCTATCACTCTCCAGCCTGCGTTTTAAGAGTTAAGCTCGTGACCCGCAGGTATACATGTAAATGAACATACACACACACTCATATACGCGCATACTGTCCCTCCCGTGGCACATAATCGAGAAATGATCCACTCGCGCACGTATAACCGAGAAAGAGAGAGAGAGAGATAGAGAGGAAGGAAGCATTTGCATTTGCGCAGTCACATTCCATAAGCGCGACACTGCAGCGCCCCGGTGGATTATGTGCCTTTCTCTTGCTCGCTACTGCACTGCTGGCTGCAGATGTGCGTCAGGATACGGGGGGGGGAGTATGGGGGAGGGCTTCATGAATCATCGAGGCCATAGAGCGGGGGAGCGTGTGTTAAACGCTAACGCCAGTTCTTCCCCCATTATCGCGTCTCGCGCGGAATATCTGTTTGCTTGATGACTGGCACGCGCAGGATTGCGAGTTCTCTGCTGATCAGTCCCGAGTCCCGTCTGCTTTTGACCTACGACTGCAACCACCGCGCTTTCCCAGCTTTAATTAGATTGAGAGGTCACGTTCGCGGAAAATTAGCGGGATGAGTGGGATATTTTGTTGTGCATCTTTTGTTCGATGATGGTATAGCTTATGCGGTATAACGACTACTGTTGTTTTGCCTACAATTCGAATTCGATGGATGTTTGAGGTATTTGTTCTTGTACCATTTGAGTTTGATAATAGTTAACAGAAGTCGTTGTTTTCTTTATTGAGTATCTTTTTTTCTATTTGGTTGGTAAAGAATTTCAGTTCTTCAAGGTATATGTACAGAGGATCCATTTTTTCTCCTATTATAATAAAAAGAAAACTGTTTACATTTCCTAAAATACAAATTTAGTCGAACGAATTATGAAAATTATATTTATCCTGCTAAGTTAAAAATTTTTCTTACAATTTCATTGTTAAAAATTTATTTCTAAGTAATATTCAAAATCTGAAAACCCAGCCCATAGAAGATTCAAGAACTAAATGCTTTCTGTCAAATAAAAATCCATTAAGTGAAAAAAGCGGATAAATAAAACTGTGATGACTCCGTAGAGTACATTAGTATTTTACATAATAAAAACAACTTTTTTAGAGTATCTTGACAGACAATAACCATTTGAATATTCATATTTTTAAAATTAACAACGTTTTGGTTTTTATTTCAAGATTTCTTAGATTCAAAAAAAAAAAAAAAAAAGGAAAATTCGAAGTATGAGGCTCCTTGAAGGCAAATAAGTAAAATATATGAATAACTATTCGAACTGAACCTTGTGGAAGAGGCCTAAGTTTGCAATCGTTTTTTAATCCTACCTAAATGCAAATAAAATATCAAATTATGCAACATAATAATATTAATTATACGTAGTTAATCACATAATGCATAATTGCATGGCATTAATGTCGGACGAGTTTGAATGCCTTTAAATTAGTCCTGTAATGGGATGCCGGTCAACCATGTGATTCTGTGATAAGCCCGCTGGCATTGGCGGTATGTACCCAATTCCCTAGATGGCTCATAAAGAGCAGTCACCATGATTGAAGTACCTTCCTAGTTATTTAATATTCAACCAAATACATTCGTTCGCATACTTGAGAGTATACGTATAGATGGCGTTAGAGTTTTTATCTGGTACTGTGATGTGCAATTTTTTTCATTGAATCTGGGTAGATTTTTTTTTTGGCGAAATCAGTAAAATCTTATTTTTATTACTAAGTATTGGATTAATGACTATTAAAATGTTAAAAAAATGCAATAACTTAGAATTGCTTAAAAAAATAATAATGTTATATTATGCTGCTATACGTATTGATCATATGTAGATTAAATGGTAAGTAAGACTGTCTTGCTATACTCTGAATGGAACTACTTAAAATCTGTATACAATGAGATGTGCAGCAACCAAGTATATTTTGCTGATTCTTGTTAGAAATTATCGGGTTATACTTCTATTAAATCGTTACATAGCTATAAGAATTTTTTTTAAATTTTACGCAAATATTATAGTAGGGATGATACTAAACGATACTTAATAGTGCAGTGCAATGATACAAATTGATAATGAAACTGTTCAGTGAATAGTAAATGTATTAAAATTCATTACTTTTTTCAGATCACTTAACGTGTATTCATTTCTATTTTATTAACGTTAAAGTACGTAATAAAAGTTAATTGTCTATTTCTATACAATTTTTTCGATAGAAATTTCTCTCTTGCTATTTTAGAAATATAATTTACTTATGAGTAGAGAATGTAATAAAATATCATATACTTGCATAACTATTACTTAATAGTACATTGTGTAAAAAGTACAAGAAGTAATCACCTAATCGCTCGCGTTGCTCATAATATTTTTTGAAACGAGTTGTGAGAAGTTCCGGTTCTCACTGGAGGAAAGTATATGAGAATTTCTCGCATAGTGTTTCAAAAAAATCTGTTTATGACACTCTATGCGGGAAGTTCGATTTATCACACGCAGGAAAAAAATGCATGCCTTATATTGAATTTCTCACAGGTTGCATCATAAAATACGATTATTTACATACTCGAGAAAAAGATTTTACCTTTGTGTGACTTTTTTGCAAACGCTCATACGAGAGCAAAATCATTTTATCGCACTAGTATCGAAATGTACTATTTTTTAATATTTTTACGTATTTTATTCTTTAAAATGATATGCTAATAATTTTGCACTGAAAGGAAAATTCTTGCATTATTATTTCAACGGGTCGCGCATAATCATCGATATATATTGAAAATTCATTTTGATGAAATATTAACGACAGTTTATATTTAATATATCAGGGAGTCAATAATCTACAGGACACAGTTCAAATATAGTTAACGCCTAACTTGACCATTTCACGTTATTTCGCCAAGCATGAAAGCTGAATCATAATTATTCAGTTTGGTCTGGAAAAGGTATTTTCGCTTAAAACTAATTTAACTTTATCTTATGATATGAAGATTATATTTTTCGCTGTATGAAATTGGATTTTAGCATTGCTTGTCGATTTATTTACGGAAAAACTATTATAGTATCGTACGATAAAGTATTTTAGAGTAAAATGAAAGGTTCAGTTAAGGTAATTAGAACACCACATCAATCATAATAGGTTAATTTTGCAAATTTTGAGCGTTGAGTTTCAGTGTACTGCATGCATTTGATAATATGAACTTTAAAATAAAGGATGAAGTCCACAAGAGAATGGAATAAAAAGCACTTTACACTTACTAAGCATATGTCATTATTTAAAACAAAGCAAAATTTAATTTAAAAACAATTTAGCTTCCTTTCTACAATTGTTTGGTTCTATTTCCACATTTAGCCTTTTTATATGTACATATATTTTTCAAGTAAATGGGTTTTTCATGCTCTAAATGATAGTGCAAGTATGGTATGTTCCCCTTGCAATTTTACTGCGGGACCATATGGACCTTTCTCAATTGCAGTAAACGTTTATGAATTATAAGAAATTCCTCTTACTAAATTTTTTACTGTAGATGCTAGTGAGAACTAAACAATAACTCCATAATTCAGTAAGTATCCTCCTATTATTTGATATTTATAAAATCAAATATTGATCAGTATATTATATTTGTAGAAAATATTGAATCAGTAAAGAGCTTATATACTCGTAATTATAAGTAAGGCGAGTCTAATTATGTCAGACATATGCGTTACGTATATATTACGAATTTTAAATGACGCGAATTTAACAAATTTTAATATTTTCCTATCAAATAGACTTTTTAACTCTTAGGCATCAACTTCATCATCTAAATAACAATTGAAAAGTCACATTTGAACGAAAGCAGATTTGAACTCTTGAACAGAGTGGCCCATTAGAGTGCGTAGCAAAAATTCATCTGTAAACAAAAATGCTCAATGCCCATTTAACGATGTTTGAATAAGATTTTTGCTAAAAACGCTCGCGAGTCATCGAAACCTTTAACCCAGAATCAACAGCGAAGTAAAACAAAAAACCTGTATTCATCGACTTAAACTAGGTGCAAACAAGAAATTTCCAAACCCGCGCCCAACAACCATCACTTGAATAGACAGCTTTTAGCATAAAACCGCTTTCAATTCAAACACACACAAAAAGAAACTGGCAACCATTAAAATGAAACCCCCGAACCTGCCTTCTATAACTTTATATCTCCTGCATCCACGACAGTTATCAGACAGGATTCGAGTGCGAGACATATACAGAGAGAGAAAAAAAAGAAGTAGAAGAAGAAAAAAAACCGTGTTAAACGCTGAGAGTGGTGCACGTATCACGGTGGCCTCCACAGTCGTTTTGGGCCGCGTAAAACCGCATCTGGCCAAGACGGAAATAGAATCGGACGCGAAATCTCCGTCCGAGATTGCATAGAGCTGCCGGGCGAGGCGAGGTGAGCTGAGCTCAGATCGCCTTTTGCGAAATTGCGCCCGAGGCTATCGTCGGCAGCGCCCGATGGCTAATGCACTCTGCACGAAACACGTCTCTAAGTGCGATTGACGCGCGTCTCGAGCACATGTGTGTGTGTGTGTGTGTGTGTGTGAGAGAGAGAGAGAGAGAGAGAGAGAGAGAGAGAGAGAGAGAGAGAGAGAGAGAGGAAAGGGGTATATTAGCAGGATGGGAGGCAGAGAAGAGAGAGAGAGGCTTAATTCCTGTGTCTGCTCAAAGCTGATTTGCGCGAGCGCACAGAGGCTAATGAATTGGTTCTTTCGCGCACGCGCGCGCCCACACCAGCTGCTACGTTCCATGGAGAGAGCCGCTGGATTATAACGGAGCTTTGCGAAGCGCGCGCGCCGCCAGTACGCGGAGTAAAGGCCTACGTAATGACGAGAGAAATGAATCGATAGCGAAGAATGATTAGCTGCCTGTTTGCCGAGCTCTTTTTCTTTGGCGCTGCGTTGCGGCAAAGGCTTACAGCGGCGCGACATTTTTCTCCACGCTTTTTTTTTAACTATGTGCAGGTTTGCGATTTTTTCCCCCGGTAAAGTCGGTTGTTAGTACCGGTATTGGTGCATATTGAATTTCAATCCATTCTTTGGGGACAGCGAGTAAATGTTCTTACTTGATTGGAAGATCAAATTCGATTTCGTTTCAGGCACCGCTGTACTTACATTCTTCAAATGAGTTTAGGTTGATCGATCCAACAGAAATTAGAGTAAAGCTGTGATTATAATTCTTGGCGCGTATCTCGCGAATATATCTGCGTTACACAAACAAGCGTGCAAACGTTAAAAGATACAAAATAGGTTGTACGAGAAATCGACTAATGCTGACGATTGGAACGAAAGCACTAGAGCGAGTAAATGCTCTTTTCGTACAAACACGCACACACACAGACACATTAGCTCTGATTAATTAATTCAATGTACAGCACGTTGATCGCACACTATCTATCAAAATATACTATAAGCCAATCATCGAGCCATTATAGCAACGTGACGCACGTCTACAAAATATTCAGTGGATATATCACATCGCTTATAATCAGACCGTATTTAGCGGCCTGGCAATCGAACTGTATACAAGCACTATACGTTCTTTTCCAACCCTTCAGAATGAGAGCTTCGAGGAAAAAAAGAAGACATCGTGTGTATAACTGTGGTGAAATTGGGCATCGATTAGTCAGCGAAATAAATTATTTTTATCCGTAATCCAGCGCGGAACACGTGGTGTGCGCGGCTTCTGTATATCCCTTGGCCAAAAAAGGTTTCCGAGGGTGAGAGGAGCGCGCGAGGCTTCATTCTTCTCCTATACGTAGTCCTATTACGCCTCGATTCTATATCCATTACCTGTATATCTATGCCGTTATCGCGTGATCGCGGCTTGCCCACTATATTTTCTCTCCTTCTTTAAATACAACAATGCGGGAAAACATGGAGATTGCAGTGCCACTTTCTGACTCGCCGGCTAGCTTCCACCCCCTGTCTCTCTCTCTCTCTCTCTCTCTCTCTCTCTCTCTCTCCTCGACTCACCAGTTCCTGACAACAACTCGAAGCGCTCGTGGCTCGCGTGTTTCCCCGCTCTCGTCCTATTTTCCTCCTCCCTTAAATAAAACATTCGAGATACATGAGAGATTAATAATCCAGACTACACCCCCATAGGCCCCTAGCTTCCACCCCTTTTCTCTCTCTCTCTCTCTCTCACTCTCACACTCTCACACGCTTCCTCACCTCTCACTCCCTCGTTCTTCCTCTTTCTCTCTATTCGGCGAACGTCGTAAAGGGCGCCTCGGAATGCGCGAAGAGGCCATTATATGCGAGAAATTGGCTAGCAAGAATCTTTATTACTGACATTTTCCTCTTTTTTCTCTCACCCCCTACCCTCACTCTCTCTTTCTCTTACTCTCTTAGGCCTGCCCATCTTTCTTCCTTCTTCTATTTCAGCCTCCGTTCCTTTTTTTTTCTTTTTTATTCGAACATACCTGAAAGATCGCGCTTATTCCAACCGTTCGTTTGTTTGTATGTTTCCTTTTGTGCGAGCGCGTAAAGGAATACACGCCTTCCTGTGTGGGTCTCATAAAATTAAAATTTATTTCTATTCTCGTGGCTAATTTCTCGACTTCCCTCTCTCGTTTTCTTTTTTTTCTTTCTCGACTTAACAATTAAATTTCGCGCGCTTGTCTTCGTTATCGCGTGGCAGTGCTTTAAAGGGAACGAATCATCACGAGGCGGTCGCAGTGACGTTTTCTCGTTTACGAGGATCAGTCGAAAGCACGCCAGCGGGAGAAGTGGAAAAATTCATTTTGCCGTCGTTGCGACGTTCGTAATTCAACTAGAGCGAAGACGCCTGATTTATGGACATCGTAAAAATATGTTCGTAGTCGTAAAGGATATCATATGCACTGCACTTCTCTTTGCCTACCATAGTTGTACGCAAATTCTATAATAACGTTTGATAAATCTTTGTGAATTCTGTTTTTTGCCCCTCTCTCGCTCTCTCTCTCTCTCTCTCTCTCTCTCTCTCTCTCTCTCTCTCTGCAGTCATCCCAGCTGGAGATCCTGCACAAAGATCGGCTAATGTTGCAGAAGGAAAATTCTGTATTAAAATATGACATTAATTCGCTTATATGCCACGAGATATCGACCATGGTCAATGATGTCTCGCATTTCAATAAGTGACGAATACGATAGTCTAACTAATGATAAATCGCAGATTTTCGACCCTTCAGCATCGGTTACAAAGTCTGCGCCGTCTCGTGGCTCGCGCTACATGAGTCATGGCGTACGTTCCCGGCAATGGCGATGAGTTTTGCGAACTTATTGGATGACACTACGTCTGACGTTAATCTCGTAGTACTCAGCACTGTCCTGTCTACACTCGATAGAAGATAAGTCGTTGGGACTCGTGTTCCGCAGTCTCGGGACGTGAGCGGAGGTCGGCGAAGAGACTGCGAGAAAGGCGTGTTATCGACAGCAAGGCGACAGTAGTCCTATGTAATTCAATTGCGTAAATCCGATTTAAGACAGTGGTCCGTATAAGCGTCTCCTTGAACTCGAGCCCTGATCATTCAGTGGACGGCGTCTGTGATCGTTATCCATTAAGAAACTAAGGATCGTTAAATATGAGAATCAAAACTTACGAGTCGACTGCACACTAGAGGCATGAAAATGGCTTTCTTTATAAATTGAAAATTGATTTTATCGCTCCTTTTTTAAATTCATAATAGGTAAAAGGCTAAATTGATTATCATAGAACGCACATATAAGCAAAAATTAAAATCCTTTATTTTTGCGACGTTGGTACGGCTCGGCTTTCGTCTCATCGTTGTTTGATTTCCCCCCACTTTTCGTATAATTCTCATAGTTTAAAAGAACTCTCCCGCAATTATTATATAGATGACATAGTGTATGAATTTCCTCGCGATTGACCGCACCTATAATAGAAAAACGGACAACTCTCATTAATTATGAGTGAGACTAGCGGAGGAGAAAAGTGAAAGTGAGTTTTCCACGTCTTTAAAGTTTCTGATTTATAATTTTTGACATTTTTTATTTTTGGTCCCTTTTAATTTCTCGTTTTTTTTTTTATTGCACTTTACAGCGTTTTAAGATTAGCGATTTATCAAATGAAATAAATTAATTTATTAGTACATAAGTCTAATAAGGTACGTCTCACCGGGTTCTTTTTTGTTAAATATTTATTGTGTATAATTAATAAGTGTAATATTTGTTATTAGCCTGAAGAGGCGGGTATAAGTCATACACCCTCGAAACGTCACAAAAATAAAGGATTTTAATTTTTGCTTATATGTGCGTTCTATGACGATCAATTTAGCCTTTCATCTATTATGGCTTTCTTTATGTTAACTTAATTTGGTTCTGCCCGCCTCTATGCACCATTCTTAAAGTGTGAGTATTTATTCGCGTGAGTGCGTTTATGAATAAATCAGTTTTTTTTTTCTTTTTAATTTTAAATGTTAAATGCATGATAGATATCGACCGTTATTGAATGTTTAAATAGGAGCGGAGGATCTAGGATCGGTACCTGGTCTCTGCGACTTCTCTATACAAGTTCCTGTAAAACAGAGTTTCTAATACCTTTATAAATAAAACTGAATAATTAACAAGCCTGTGATGTAGTAAAAATCTAAAATGTATTAAATACAAAAAATTTGTATTATTCTTTGTCTATATTTTTTACAAATAAACTAATATCTGTCTCTATCTCTCTCTCTCCTGACTCTCTTACTTTTTTGTCGCGAGCTTTCAGTTGACGCAAATATATTCGTGTACTTCTCCGTTCACGGCTCTCTCGTAAAAATAAATGTCAGCACTGGAACTAAGATGCGCAGAAAAGATTAAATATCAAACGGAAAAATACGCGAGGAAAGCGATTGTAACTAAAGGACATTGTATAAGGGGAAAGCGTAAATTCTTTGTAGAAGCAGCTGTTTGTCGTTAAACTTTTGCATTATTCTTTGCTAATAGAATGTTCTGTTCTCCTTAGAGAAAGATAGATCTATGATGGATATCGTTCTACTGCCAAGGTCTTTGAACATTAGTATAATATCTATTATATTTTTGTCTTGTTCCGGTGATAAAAAACATTGATAGTCAGACGTAAATTCTGCTCTTATACATTCAGAAGACTAAATTAAAACTAGAGAAATGGTAATAATAGTGCACATTAATGTACGGAGTAAATACGTTAAAAAGGAAGTAATTATTTTAAATAAAAATTGATTGATCTATCGAGTCAAAAGATTAAGCTCATTATTTTTTGTGTTGATGAACTGCGTCAATACTGTGCATTCACTTAATGACCACCACGTAATGAGGAGAATAATGAGAGAAATTTATAATGTTGGAAAAGTGTAAACGATACAAAAATTTGAAGATCGCGCTTCCTTTCGGAGTAAATATTATTCTTTAGAATTTATTAGATTACGTTCTTTTTAACTACCGCTTCCGTGCAAATTAGATCAACATAAAGTGTTTGGACCCACAAAAGTGTTCACTATTTTATTTTTCCAATGAATATTGAAAATTTATTCCTCTTATTTTTATTTTCAAACAGGAATGGATCGCTATTATGTAAACAATCGTAATCACGTTATATACTATCGAAGGGTAGTTTAAATATTTAGTTCAAAATAAAACTATATTGTGCATGCAGATGAAGCAATAATTCTTTCCCTCGCTTGTAAAAATGCGGTTATCGGAAGCAGTGAAGGCAAAGTAAAACATGTATAGATGGTTATTCAATTAGAGCGCGAAATGTGCAAATTGAATAATTAAAGTATGAAAATTCTGATAACTCAACATTAGTTTTTATACAGAAACTAAATTCAGATATTATATTAAATTCTAAGGGTACGTAACACGGATGTATATCGCTAGTTTTATAAGGTATTTTTAAGTGCAATTGTAATATTTGAAGAAAAAAAAATCTATTTATGCGTATTACAGGTATTCCTTTATAAATTATTGCGGCACTTATGCTCAAGTAGACAAGAATTAATTGAACCGGCTTTATCACAAATACGTTGATTCTCTGATAATACACTGTTGCGCAATAGTGCTGAGTAGCGCTTAATAAAAGCAGCACTCGCTTTCATTGTGAAGGTGAAAAATAGACCGAGACCGCGCGCGTCCCCTCCTACTTTAAAACCAGAACGAAGTGCGACCAAGACAACCGAGCAGAAGCAGCAGCAGCAGCAGCAAGAGCATTGCATTTCCGTCCTCCAGCAATGGGATTAAAAGGAAAGAAAATGTCCATCTGAATTTCGTCGTCGCGCCGCCGCCGCCGCCACTCCTCGTCCTACTCTCCTTTCCCCGGGATGCATCTCGCGTCCGCATAGCACACTGGGCGTGCCTTCCTATCCCGCAGCCGGGAATTTTTCAACGTCAGACAGTTTGTCCTCCTCCGGTGTCGCAGGAGGTCTCTACACCGAGCCAAAGGCTACTTAACCGTGACGATCCATGTCTTGAGAGAGTGGCGTAATCTCGTTTCGCGAAAGATGTTTCCTCCTTTTTCTCCGGATATCATCCTTTCGCTTACGTCTCATTGTTGGCCCCGGCGCCGTTTATACACTCTCGCTTTCTCCCGCGGTGCATGGCCTTAGGGCCGCAAGGAAAAAACCTGTAGAGAGAAAGAGAGAAGACGTGCCGCCGCCGCCACCGCCGCCGTACCTTCGCACTTTTAATCCCTCCTACAGCCAATTTATCTCTCGGCTGATCTCAGTTTCGCCTCTAGGTCTCCCTCTTCTTCTCGCTCTACTTGGGCTCTGCGGGCAGGCAGCTACTCGTACAGTAGAGAGAGAGAGAGAGAGGAAGCTCTGAATCTTCGCCGAGTAGCACCCTGCGGAACTCTACGTATTTGTACACAGCTTTCGATCTTTCTCTCTTTTGCCGCGGCTGTGGAATCGTTAACCGACTCGGGCGCTGCGTTTAATGAAGACTTTCAGCAATTTAGCGAAAAGACAGATGCGTGTCGTGATGCTGCACTTTAACGGGCAAACAATTTAAGACTGTACTGGAAAATGTCAAATGGAAAATCGGTAGTATTCAGTGCTTTTTGCTTTGTCATAGGACAAGCTTTGTAACGGTGAAAGTTTTAAATATTCTTTGGAGGCGCAGAATTAATAGAACGTATTTATTTGATAAATAATGCTTGAGCAACCATAATTACAATATTACAAGAAGATAAATATTTCTACTAATATTACTACATTTTACATCTGTTTAAATCTTTCTGAAATAAATTACTTGAATGCATAAGGATAATGAGATCTTCTGTCAATAAAGCTGTTAATGGTTAAGAAAATATGATTAAAAATATATGTAAGCTAATCCTGAGTTTAACCTGTTGCAATAATTTTATGATGCCTCTAAAAGGTATTTGACGTTGCGTATGAGTTAATAATACAATCGAAAATTTCGAATGCACTCTTTAAAAAAGTATTCCTCTTTAAGCTGCTCTGCCCAGTTAACGGTGATTTTTGTTAATTATTTATCAAGAAACAGTATTATTACGTAACATCGCAACATGACTTGTCTGCACACTTTCTCATGCAGCAATACATTATCTTATACTTAAAGAGATGTCTTTGGATTCATTGTTATTTATTCACCGCTGGATTATCTGTAAGACATAGTTACTAAGAAGTAGTTACATTCTAACGTATTTATTGAAGTTGCGGGAAGTCTGTCTACTTCACTGTCAACCGGCGACTTAACGACGGAGTGCCAATCGCTATGCAAAAACAAACGTTTTCAAAGTGTGGTTTTCATATAACTATTAGATTAGTAGTCACGCGGTACTTGGAATAGCGAACATAGTTTAATTCAAAATCTTTTAGATTTTTATAAAGATTCGTTCTATACTTAATCATGCGCGTTTTACTTTGGTTTAAAGCTTCTGTCACACCTTATCTGATTGTTACTATTTCTAGGTATTTTAAATAGTAATTTTCATAATTTAAATAAGTTCGAAATTCTTGTGATAAAGGTATCTGAAAATCGCGACGTGAAGGACCAATTATTATGCTAGATTCGTACATACAACAGTCCAAAACACAAAGTATAAGCCATGTGAGCAGTATCCCACCGCAGGGCACTTTTTTCTCTGGACTTTATCAATATTTTCTATTAATTACGGTATTTCAGATTTTCCAGTAGATCTCCGTTGTCGATTCTTATATTAATTTAACAATTTACTATAGTCTACATTCACGATGGCGAAAGAAATCAGGAAAGAAAATCAATCGTCACAAATCAAGTATACAAATACTAGGCAATCGAGAACATAAACCAGTCTTTTATCAAACCGCACGAAAAATAACGAGCTCAACGATCAATTTCGAGCATTGTTAATCGGTTGTATACACCCACTCTACGAGCATGAAGTTTCGCGTAAAGAAATGTAGAAAATAAAAGAGGGAAAAAGAATGCCGTTAGTTACAGAGCGCAAACAATAGATTTACAACTAATCGCGAGTGATTCCCAGGACTGACGTTACATCACGTAATATCCGCTTGGATGGCACCTTTGTTGCCGCGTAGTGCCACTGAGCGCACCGATTTTTCGCGCAAACGAAAAAATAACTCAGCGTAATAGCCGCGCGGCATTTCGGCCAACGGTCTGATGCGAAAGTGGAGGGGGGGCTTATCGATGAAAATGGGGAGAAATCGACGGCTCGATCGAACGCAAGCAAAGCAATTTCGTCGCGCTACTTTTTCTATTTCTCTCTCTCTCTCTCTCTCTCTCTCTCTCTCTTGTTGCTTCCTCCCCCCTCCCCATTCCCCTTGGTTCCTTCCCTCCTTTGTACGAAACGCCAGCGCGCGTCTGTGGCTTCCGGATGCTTCCTCGGAATTCTCCCGCATTTATCCGTCCGCGAGAATTATTACGCGTTAGAGAGTTCGCTAAGGGACACACACACACACACACACACATCGGAACGTTAAGCTTCCAATTACCGGCTCGAATGTACGAAGGGTGGCGGCGAGAGAGCGCTGAATAGGATTGGAATAGGGAGGATGTGGGAGAGAGGGAGAAAGAGACAGAGAGTAGCGGATGTGGAGTAAAGCGCATGTCGATGTGTGTGCTACATATCGATTGTATTATGTGCGGTTTTAATAGAGTCGCGCTCTAGGCACTGCGCGCATGTATATGAAACTGAGTCATTCATAAGTTTAAGCGATGGGATTGTATACATAAAGAGAGAAACAATTGATATAAAGGAATATTCGTTTAATTTAGTAAATGAAAATGAAAATTATCATCAGTTTACTTGAAAAGCTTCGATTTGTGTGATTTTGAACAAATAATTTTGGAATCAATGACTGCTTTTTTACTAACCAAATAAACATTAACTTACATTATGTAAATATTCAGTTGTCGCTAAATTGATGAACAATTCTTTGAAGTTTTGTAAGCTGCTTTTCAAAGTACGAAATAAAATGTTCATTTTTTAAAAATAATTTAATAGCTAATGTAGAATGTACAATATTAATAAAATTATGAAATTATGATTTTCTATTCACGAGTCTGTTTTGTATGGAAATATATTCTAACAATAAATATACGCAATTGATTGATCACAAGAAATTCCGGTTTTTAATAAGAATTCCGTTGAGTGCATTGTCGTGTTCAATAATTCAATCCTATCCGGTCTATATGATAGTTTATTTTTACAAAAAACGTATTGAAATCTTGCTCTATATAGATATAATACCATCCTTTTCAATAACCTCTCTTTTTGCTCTCATCTAATTGAAATTCTAGATTTTAATCCTAAAAAGAGGAAAAACTCAGATTGATACCATTTCCTTTAAAATTCGTTTGAATATTTCTTCGTTTGGCTGGAATTTATATCAATGTTTTCATTAATATTGGAATAAACCAAAGTCTTTCAGCGTTCTTCTTCCTATTTCCACATCAACTCTCAAATCAATTTCAAACAAACATAATCCTTACAAAAAAATATCAACAAATGATCATGTCTTTCAAACGTATCTAGTTCGCTTTTACAACATTCTACAAGCCTCAACCTACCCTAACTTGTTGACCCATCTAAAGTTACTTATTTTTTTCAAAGACTTTTAATCACAAGAATACGCGAGGAAACTTAGTCTGCGTTACTTGTTAAAACTTTATCCCCTTAACGCAAAGTCATACTTCACCCGCAAATCATTATAACGACGTTCCGCGCGTGTACATCCCATCGAAATTTTGATACCATGGCTATTATAAGCCCCCCTTTTCACCCCCTGAAAAAAAGCGCGTTCGCAATTTGGTCGCGCAACAACTATAAAGTGGGTCAAAATGTTTCGCACGGCGATGGCGGCATCTCCTCCAAAAACTCAACTAACGAACTATTATATCTTAATTGAGCCGAAATTGAATTCCCTGTTATTTTCCGAGCGATGCCTCGTCCAACCGACTTTCTTCGTAAATAAACCGCTTGGCACGCGCGCGTATCGCGCTCCTTCCCCTGGGCGCGCGTACAAAGTTCCACGTCCAACATTGCACTACTCGGCGCGGAAACGCGCGATAGAGAGAGAGAGAGTCGCGTCGCTCGAGAGAGGAAATTGAAGGGCGCCAAGCGACTCGAGCTCTACGCTCGCTTTCCCTAATTCAGCAAACCACCGGTCAGCCACCGACCGCCACCTGAAAGACCCTTACTTTCCTTGCTCGTCGCTCCTGTGTGCAGGAGACCTCGTGAAATAACGAATTGTCCTCTCTCTCTCTCTCTCTCACTCCCTCTCTTTCTTTTTCTCTCTCGCCACACGCCGACTACACAATCACGCCTGGCCATTAGCGCTGGCCGCTAGCCTCTTTTTTCACTTTCCCTCCTTCCATCGCTGCTGAAACGGTAGAAAAAAAATTACCCAGAAACCGTCCTTCTTCTCCTCTCTCTCACTCTCATCGTCTCTTTCCTTTTCTCTCCTCTTCCATCTCTTCCGTGCACCTTCTCTCGATTCTTTTATTCTTTCGTGTTGCGCCTCTCGCCGCTCCCGTATAGTATTGCCGAGTGGGAGGCAAAGAGCGGAGCAAAAAAAGGAAAAAAAAATAGCAGTCGATGTGTATTATGCATGTATGGAGAGAGCGAACGAGAGAAAGGAGTAAAAAATTGTAAATCAGCATTTGACAAGGGGATTTTTCGCTCTGGGAGCGAGTATATACTTTTTTACTCGGCGTTGCGCGCCTCACGAATATATACACTTATAGTAGAGTATAGCGGACTGGCACAATCGGGAATCGCCAGCCACGCGCGAATGCGAAAGCCAAGGCGAGAAACTATAATTTAGTCTCAGTTGAGGTTAATCGTTGTAATGCCGTGATTTAATAGCACGTCGAGAGACGGATATATCCAGTATATATCAGCGGCGAAATTAATGGTGGAACGCACTTAACGGAGACGCTATATGTATATATATACACGAACTGCATCCTCCCGCTGTTTGCCTAAGGAAAATGCGAGAATAATCGCGCAGCTTTCTCTCCCCCCCCCCTCTCCCACAGACGGACTCTCGCTCTTTCTCTCTCTCTCTCCCTCCGCGAGCGCAAAGATTATTATTATACTTATACAGTGCGAGCGGTGAAAATGATTTGCGATACTCATGAGCGGGGCGGTGGCGACCGGTTAAACGAGAGTTTTAAGTGCTTTCAGCGTTATAAAGCCAAATAACAATTGCTTCTTCGCCAAGTACAGTCGGCGAAGCGCTCGGAGCTGCGGAAAAATGTCTTCTCTCGCTCTCTTAATACCTCGCAGCGAGAACTCTTTCTCTCTCTTTCTCTCGCTCTCACTCTAGATTATTTTTTTTTGGTTCGCTCTCTCGTCTCGTGCGCGCGAGCATTCTGTATCACTGAATTTAATCGGCGCGGTCGTTAAAAAAACTCTTATGCCTCTTCGGTGGCGCGGCTCTCGGTTTGCCATAGCCCCCGACCCCCCCCCCGCTGGTCTCTCTGCGCGCTCTATCAATTAGCGGACCCCGGGAAAAGATCGAAGTTCGTCGAACTTTTTTAATGGCTCCGACGGCGCTCTATGACTATGGAAAATTACGAAATAAAAAGAGCGAGAGAGAGAGAGAGAGAGAACGAGAGAGAGAGAGAGCAAAAAAAAATTAAACGCTCGCGGCGTCGAGAATATAGTTGGTGAAAATTCGACTCTCTGCCCCGCGCGCGCCCGAGCTCCAACTGTGTATTTTCACGTTCTTGCTCGTTCTTTTGCGCACCCTCTGGACGACTGCGAAAAAAAGGGAGAGACAAAGAGAGAGAGAGAGAGAGGGGGGGGGGGTTCAGTCTGCGCACGAAAAGGAACGTACGTTTACACGCAGCGCGTTTAGGTGAGCAACGCCACGTCGAGCCTTAATAACGTCCTTGCCGCAGTGCAGCAGTAGCAGCAGCAGCAGCGGCGGCGCACAATGGAAAACGGAAAACAATGTGCTCTCGCGCGCTCAGCCTTCCTCTCTCTCTCTCTCGCTCTCTCTTTTACTCCCGTACCCTAGCGCTCGCTCCTACCCCCTCATTTTCTGCTTGCCCGTGAGAGAGGAACTTTACCCCTTTGCTTTTCTTGCGGCTCAGACAGTGCAGTGGCTCACCCGACCTCGCTCTTTTCTTATTCCACATGCGCACATGTGCGGTGTATGCATGTGGCTAGACCGACCGAGCGCACTCCCCATCCCCCAGTTCTCTTCGACTGCGATTTCTAATACCTTACCGGTCTCTAGCTGCGAAACATTGCTTCATCAAAAATGAGGCTGCTTCGTGCGTTCTCCATTGTTTAGAATAATACAGTTGTATTGGATAAAATAATTTATTTATAAAATTTGTGATACATATTAGATATGCAATGTTAGAGCACATATAATATAAAAACTTAAGCATTATACTTACAAATATAGTGTCTCATCACAATCGACCTTTATCTACTTAAATGTATTTTATTTCGGTGCTTTAGGTATAAGTGTAAAATAGTATCTAATTACTTTTAAAGAAGATGTGATAACAGTTGTATATCTAAGTGTAATTTAGACTGGAGAGTAAGGTTCTAATATGAATTTTTTTCAAAGAAAATTTCAGATCTATGCAACTTCTACTACAAAGTTGAAAGAGAAAAACGCGTTTGCGAAATAGATCTTTTTGACCTGAGAACTTGACAAAACCTTTTTGATCTAAAAAGTTGGAATGGGAGCTTTTCCATCGAGTCAACGATATGAAAAAAATAATAATTGAAATTATTAGAATGACACAAAATTTATGATCCCCTTATAAAAAGTGACGCACGGAAGAATTGTAGCCAAAATGAAACCAATGTGATTGGTTGATTAATTTAGTTGCAAGCAGATTTCATATCTTGTAGAATATGAATGAGTTTGCAAATTGAATAATCGAAGAATGAGAATTATTATACTTAAACATTAGTTTTTATGACTAAATTAAGTACAAATAATATATTAAATTATTTATATATGAATTTATCATTATTAATAAATATTATCAGTATTCATAAATAATGATAAATACTAAATACAAGTTAACATTTTTAAATTTCTGAGTTAAAAATGTAGTATTGTTTATCGTTACGAATTTACTACAAAATGTTAATAACAATACATGAACTACCTATCACCATTCAAAATGTTTTGATAACAATATAAGCTATGCGTAGCGCGTCTAGATATAACTTTATATACCTTAAAAATACCCACTTACGTGTCAATTATGTGCACTGATTAAAAAATCATGCAGTTCAAATCTTATCAAAAAGCCTTGTCGCGAATAAAATTTTGCCCTCAAGCTGTAACAGCAAAACGTGCAGCAATAAAAAAACAGCGAGAGAAGTTAAAGATTTATCAGTAAATCTCCCAGTCCTTCGTGGTACGGCCCATGATTCAACCCGCTTAGCTCGAGAATCAGTTTATCCCGGCAAGCTTTTAAATACCCCATAAATGTTTCTTTTTCCCGGCCTAAATACAATATATCCCTCCCCTATGTGCTCGCATGCATGTCCCTTAAAAGCACTTCCGGAACCTTGAACCTTGGACGATAAGAGACAGCGGAGAGCCGACCGCACCGAACACTCCGCAAGCAATAACTCGACAGAAGTGAGAGGAGCGTGCGCAATTCGTATAGGCCTTTCCCTTCTCCCT
>UELV01092000.1:5022-25984 GCA_900490015.1 Megastigmus stigmatizans
AATTATTATTCCGAGAATTTCGTAAAAACTGAAAAAGCGTGATTTTTATTGCGCCTCCATTGTTTTTGAGTTGTAACTGTGCTTTTCGGAAATCGGAGCTCCGTTATACAGAAGGAAAAACGCGCGGCCAGGGGACAAAGTGCGCGAAGCTATTTTTGAATATTTGACAGAATGTCGGAAGCCACGGACAGACAGAGCGGAACGGAAAGAGAGAAATGGAGAGCGGATGCGATAAATGCGCGCATGCACTCGAAGAAATTTCGTTGACTGATGGATGTGCGTGCGTTATATAAGCGACTGTCGATGAGTACTTGTTTCCCATTGATCAGCAGCAATTTGTAACGTTCACTTTTTTATCTTTCTACTTTTTCACGGTTTTTGCTAATGAAAAATGCTGTTCCGAGATCGCTTAAGCCCGTGTAGAAACCAAATTCGATGAAATAGAATTTAAAACGTAATTTGTGAAACCTTTTTCATTTTTAGTCACTTCATCTTTCCAGTGTCGTCAAATCTACCCAACGTAATATAAGATAAAAATAGTATCGATTTACAACGAAAAAAATGCGAAATATCTTCGAGCGCACGCTGTAAGCATCGGTCATCAGGGCGCGCAAGTGAAACGCAAGCCGGGAAACAAAATGAAAAAAAAAAACAATCATCCGAAAAGACTAGCCCCAATCGTCCGATAATCAAGTGTAATACAAAACAAAATGGAAGTATATAAGAGTTTAGAAAAAGAGAGAACAAATATTCAGTGGCCAAATGAATTTGAATTTACCTGCGCACGAATGTGCATAACACGTAAAAATGTTGCCAGGGGGGTATATAGTCCTCTCACGTGCTTATCTGTGGGATCATTAATAATTCTGCGCCGCTCTCTGCTGGTTTGAGCGTGAATGCGTCCGGGTGTGTATGTGTGTGCAGTGTATGTGTCTGGAAAGAGTGAACGCAGCGATATACAGTGTGCACGTGGATAATGTGCGTGATTACGGGTCCGTTTATGTGATGGGTGAATGGGAGAGAGAGAGGATATAGAAAGGCGAAAAAAGAAACGGACGAAAAACTTTCTTCGCGTATCGTGCAATTTTCTTATTTTTTCAAAGTTTTATTTTAGAGTGTAGCAGAGACAAAAAGTTATAAGGGAGGTATAAAAGTACACAGCAGAGAGGATTTTAAGACGTATAAGACGAGAAGTAGGTCCTTTTGAAAAGGGTCGAATCCAAGCCGAGATCAAACACGAAGACACACATTCCGTTGTAACTCGCGTCATTCGTACATACAATATATATATATATATATATAGATATATATAAAAGAAACTTACTGAGGCATATAAGAAAAAAAAAACAAAGCAGAATATGGAACAAAAATAAATAAAGTAAATAAAGAGCAGGGCAAACGCCAAGTGCGTCGGTTCTCGTACCTTCGAGGCCTAAAACCACACGAAAAAAACAAAAAAACAAAAAAATAATATATATAGATAATATATATCGAGTGGGAGACGTGAGTGTTTAAGAAGCGAACATGCTGCAGATATTAAAAAAAAAAGATAAATAAATAAACAAACCTGGATGCGATTCCTGATTTTTCGGGAGCTCGTCCACTCTTCCAACCAAAACGAGTCAGTCTCACATAGTCACTATTAACGCCATCGACAAACAAACAAAAAAAAATACGAACACACCGATTTCATAGTAGGCTAGTGTTTTTAGAAATTTTATACAGGCTTGCAAAGAAGAATATTAATTAAACTAAAAAAAAAATTAACAAAACAAAGTAAAACGTTTAAAAAAGTATAAATAAGACAAAATAAACGGCAGATCCAAGCGCATCTATGTTCTTAGCCAGCGTCAAAGAATTTAAGTATACAGAGCCAAGATCCACTTTTAAAAAAATGATCTAGTTTAAGCTTCTCGTTCGAAGGATCATCGCGACACGAAGATTTTTAATGACTACGTACGACGACGATAATTGCGGAATCACGGAAGCGAACGAGGATTAATAAAAGAAAGAAAAAATAAATTAAAATAAATTAAGTAAATTAAATAAAGGTAAATGAATAAATAAAATAAAAGTTAATGAGAGAGAGACAAAGAAAGAGAGTCGAGTAAATAGGACCGCGCGTGCAACAGCGATTTTTTTTTTTTTGCATTCGGGGAAAGTGCAACGGCGTATATATGCAGTTTTATAGATCGATTGGTAGCCGTCTTCGAAGTAAAAAAAAAAACAGAAAACAGACGAAGGGAAATAAAACTAAGATAAGCGCATGGGTGAACGAGAGTCTAACCGAGGATTTCGATCTAGATCCGCGTTTTACGAGGATAATCGATAAAATGAAAGACTTTTTCACGAGAAAGAGCCTAAAACGATTTTAAAAAAAATATAAAAGAAGAAAAGGCGCAGATTACTTTAAGGTTCTTTATAGTAGTTTCCGCGATGTCCCCAGGAAATCCGGCGGGTCGTAAAGAAGGGGGGGGGGAGCAAAAAAATTAAGCAGAGAGTAAATAAAACACGTTCACACACTTTCCGCGATGAAAAAGAAAATTCCGTTCCTCGTTGTGTATACATCATCTATTTGTATAATTGTGAATAAACGGTATAAGCTGGCGTATGATAATGTGATTTGTTATACGTGTGATTTAAAAGATAATGAGATAAATGAGGGAGTAAATAAGAGAAAGACATTACACAACCAAATGAAATAAGTAAACAAAAAGAAAATAACAAAGCAGATGAAATAAAACGCGCGCGCTCGCGTAAACGGGCGACTTGGCGCGATCCGAGTATGTAATTTTGTACTAACAGAATAGTAAAAATAAAATAAAAAAGAAACAAATCTAAAGATAAAACAGTGTGTAAAAGAGATATGCGAGAAGGAGAAAAGACGAATGGGCTTTATTATATTATGATACCGAAAAAGCGGACACCTTTTAAAGGAAAGAAGTGAGCCCCGTGCAACGAAAAAAAAAGTATTAATATTTAAAACAAAACAAACAGAGTAAACGCGTAAATAGAACGGAAAGAGTGCGAAATTGGGGAACTGCGAGTAAAAATTGAGACGCTGGATGTGACACGGTCGGTTTCGTTTGACGATCTGAAACGAGAGTATAAGGGACGCGAAAAGGTTGTAACAACGCGAATGAAAAATATATAAAGAAAATAGAAAAGCGAGGGCGCTTCGCACTTGCACCGCAACTATCGCGCTTTTCTTCTCCCCCCCCCCCCTTTGCATCATTATCTTCTTCTCCTATCGCTATCTCTTTCGAAAAAATCTCCCCCCTCTCATCGTCTCCAGATTCGACGCTTACGCACTTGAATTGTTGCTTTTTATCTCGAAATGGCATCCCTTGTTCTCATTCTATCATAGTTAATAGAAGCTGTACAAATTTTCATTTATTTTCTACGTATATTGTATCTTTTCTAATTTAGAGATATTACTATTGTATTCTATTACAAATTGCATTAAAGTTCTTACTCATGTCTTTCAGATCTTTTAATTGTACATCGTATGAAATTAAAGTGCACAATGCAACACACTAACTCGTGCCAAACGTGATTCCTCCAATCAACATTAAAACCAAAACTGCCACAAGCATTTCTTTTATGAAAAAAAAAAGAAAAAGACAACAAGTATATCTTAAAAATTAATCATAAAAATGACAAGTATCTTTAATAACATTGATGCACCAGCTAACCCCGAGTTCCTTTTATCGCGCGGCAGCAATGAAAACACGCATGTAATTCAATTTAAAGATGTTTTTCCCGATTGCGCCTACCCGACGAGTCGTACACGTATGGCCAAGGGTTAACGATTCTCTTCTCTTTACCCCTGAAACACAACAAGCACTTTTCTCAACTATACATTTTATATTGTCACCTTCTTCATCTCTTTCTTTCTCTCTCTCGGCTGCACATAGTGTAGAAGCTATCGATCATCTCAAGCGGAAGCTCTTGGCTGTGCGAAAGAAATTGCGAGAGAGAGATAGAGAGAGAGAGAGAGAAAGAAAGAGCTTCTGGTAGATCCCCCTTTTCGCAGAACACACACATCTCGCTCGTTCGAGGCCGTTTCCGATGTAATAACTGCACGCAATTCGCCTTTACCCCACCCTCTCCTTTTTTTACTGTAAATTACCTCTTAATTCCCTTTACGCGTTTCGTGCTGCGCGACGTGTGCGCCGGGATCAAAAACTCGAGCTTCTTTTATGGGCGCGCAATTTTTTTACGACTTTCAACTCTCGCGGGAAGCGGAAGCAACTTTTTTTTTTATATTTTTCGAACTATTTATTTCTATATTTTTTCCCCAACTTCCCCAACTTTCTTCGTTTTTTTCCTTCTGTTTTTTAGATACTTTTTGTACCTCGTGACAGATGTTTTATTTTTTTATCGATGTTCTTTTATATGTTTTTTGTACACTATCGCGTCTATTTCTGCGTACCTTTTTTTCTCTTTTTTTGCACGCTAAATCATCGAGCACGCAATAAGGTATGAGTAACGAAAATGCGCTGTTTTTAAAGGCTATCGTGAATTCAGTATTATATAAAAGTCGCTGCAGTTTAAGGATTGTCGTCGTTGTTTGATAAACCGCATACAGGCATAGGAAAAAAGATAAAAGATTCGAGCTGCAATATGGACGTGGGAACTTTTTAGTGGACGCGCAAAATACACCGTTGTTAAAATTAAATTATTTAATATGCAAATATTGACTTACGAGTAATTATAAAATATATGAAAGATCCTTTGCGGTTGAAACTATTATAAATTAAGGCTAATTGGAATGTGAAATTTAATTTGATAAACTGAGAAACTTTGAGATCATAAAAGAAAAAAAAAGATAAACTTTAAATGTATCGTTACGTAAAGCTATTAAACATTTTTAAAACTTAATACAGTTACAAAAATATTAAAGAAAATAATTAAAGTATGAATAAAAATTAGCGAAGAAAAGTACTCATGTCTGGCATAATTCGTCTAGAGCAGGTGAATAATGTGTTTCGATTGTTCGTGTATACGCGTCAGGCCTATTCACTGGCACTAAAAAAAGTATAATAACAACCGTACGAAACTAAGACCGTTTTAGTAAACATTAAATATACACGAAAAAAGCTAACTTATTATTACAACAGAATCGCTCGAACGAGACAGACTGGAAGCAGCAGCGGAAAAAGTGATAGCTCGCGCATTTCTTCTTACGTAAGGCTCCTGCAAAAAGAAAAAAAAACTAAAAACATAAGTCTAAGGCATGGAATTTTTATCGCTCCCCGTCTCCGAGACATATATACAAGCTCCATTCATTTCGTGTACTTCCTCAAATTTGTGGCTTGCGACCCTCGTTTACATAGGCTTTTCCCTCGCGTTGTTTCGTATACAAAATGCGCACCAAAAAAAAAAAAAAAAAAAAAAGAGCAAGTAACGTTAGAAACGCGAGCAATCGAGTCGTATAAGAATTTCCCTTTGATAGCTGTGCTGGGTTCAAACTTCACTGGCTCAATTATCGACAAAGTTTTTCCTACGTGCGGATCGTCGTCCCTTTTATCCTTAAACTTAACGCGACATGGCCCAAACCCCTAGATATTCGGCAACGAGCGAAGACAGCGAGAGAGCAACAAATATTCTGTGTCTCATGATGAATTACAAAAGTTACGCTCGCGCGTACACACACACGCGACGATCTTTAAAGTCACCTACCAAAGATTCGTACAACATTGTTTGATTAGCGATGTTTTCCGAGTTATATAAAAAAAAAACAGAGGGAATTCATTTATATTCTATATTTTATGTTGTTTTTCTTTTTAAATCTATACAAGTACGTTTTCATTTTTAAAGTTACTTTTATTCAATAGAAATGTATGATTAATTAATTGTATATTATTAAATAGCCCGCGCAACGCGTGCATGTAATCGTTGTTTTATTATTATAGTTCGTTCTTCTTGTTTTGTTTCTCTGTTTCTTCCCGCGACGTGATTCATCGTGAGAGGAGAGAGGGGAAAACGGAAAAGAAAGAAACACACACAACACACACACACACACACACACACACAGCGGAAACCAATAATTGAAAGAAAAAAAAGAAAAGATATCGAGCTGATGATCCTTTCTCGAGTATTTTCTTTTTTTTTTAATCGCATAAGAAAAACGAAAAGGAAGAAAGAGTGTTCTCGCACTGGGAGCCCGTGTCTCCGCGATTCTTATTAAGCATTTGTAATTGTGCGCGTGTGGAAGTGAATGTGTGTATATCTCAGTGAAAATTTAGTCGGCGAACGTGTGTTGCGAGAGGGTGAAAGCGTTGAGGAGAAGATGAATAAAAAAAAAATAAGATCAAATTTTTGAATGTCTATAGGAAAAAAAAAAAAATAATATAAGAAATAAAAAAGGGAGGATATGAGTGTGATTTTTGAAGGGATACAAGTTGAATATTCAGATTATATGATTTTTACATAAATTATTAAATAGGGCTAACGCTTATTATTGTCATTGTCATTATTAATTATTAATTAATTATTACGATTATTATTGTAATTCTCATTATTATTAACTCGTTATCGATTCTGTATTACCACTCTAAGCTGTTTAATTGTACAAAAGAATAAATTAGATGGTAAATTAATTGTAAGTAAGCTTAGCTAAGTAATGAAACCTCTTGTCGCTTGTAAGATCAATGATTAATTATTATACGACTTTAATAAAGAAAAGAAAATGAAATAAAAAATAAGAAGGAAAAATTGATTAAGCTGTTAGTGCGTGGAATTAAAATAAAAAGAAACGAAAAAGAAGCGAGAGCGTGATGAGAATGAAAATTATTATTGTCAACCGACGCCAAATACGTTCTTCCGCATTTCTTCGGCGATTCATTCGTTTTTTAGGAAAGCACGATGAAGGAATTTCTTTATAGCGAAAGAATATATGGGTATGAAAGCGAACGAACAAAAATAGGAAAAACGCGAAAAATGTTGCGAGGAATGGTGGGTGAGTAGTGAAAGACGTGGAGAATGAGTAAGAAAGGGAAAAAAAGTGGGTCGGTGCAAGTTGTAAATAGCGATGATGTTGATATATATATGATGATTATTTCGTACGAGAATTAAAAGAAAAAAATAAGAGAAAGATGAAGGTTATATCTATTATTGTAAGCTCGCTTTTGAAGCTTCGATGTCGTTTTACTTTAATTATTTAAATAAAAATAAAACAAAGTCGTTTTTAAAATACAGGATTATTTTTTTATGAAAGAAAAAAAGAAATTTTTAATTTACACACACAAATTCCGCTGTTTTTTCGTGTATTGCGTATAAATATATAGTACCTTTGTAAGAAAAAATTATCTGTATAATTATTATACATTGTTTCTCTGTAAATATTTAGCGACACGTGACGCGCTATTGAATGGCATGCGAAGAGAAAGGTATGAGAAGAACCTGCACTCTCCTGGATTTTTCGCAGCTTCGAAAAGCTTTCCACGAATAATAATAAAAGAAAAATGTTCTTAACGCAGCGACATGATCGTGTTCACGCCTGTTTTTTTTTCTTTCTGTTTTCTTTCGCATAAGGTTTTTATAGCGAATCAAGAAAATCATTCGAGTTTGCAGCGATTGGTTTCTAATTGTAATAGGGAATGAAAGACATTGTTGAGAGATGTATTAGTTAGAGAATTAAAGGTGGAAAAAGCGCACGCTTTTTTCGATTAATGAAAAAAAAAATAATAATAAACGAGAAAACCCGAAAAAACTATAAAATTCCTTCGCGAGTCGTCTTACCTCCTTTGAGAAAAAAGAAAACCCTCGTGTAAGACCGCGAAAAAGCGTTACGAAAGGAAAGAAAAAGGTTAGAAAGAAAAATATTAGTATAAATGAGTGAAAGAGAGAGAGATAGGGGAGGGCGAAAAGTGTATAAGTGCGCGAGTGAGGTGGAGAAAAATTTTAAAAATTGGGAGTGTCCGTTACAGTATATGTTTACATTTTTTCCAAATATTCCATTAGAGAAGTGAGAGTGAAAGCGAGAAAAACGTAAAAAAAAATAACAAAACAAAATAATAAATGAAATACGAAAACAACGAACGAACGAAGCTTTTTCTCCCTTTTGAACGGCTTGTATATGTGCGTGAATGAATTAAAAGTGGACAAGAGGAGTATGACATTTAAGAAAAAAGGTTTAAAAAAATGACAAAAAAAGAATACAGATAAAATACAAAAATGTGTGTGTAGGTGTACAGCGCGCGTGTTTTTTTTTCTGTCGGAAGAAGTTTCAGATGAAATAAACGTGTAAGATAGCAAAAAAAATACACACCCACAAAGAGACGAGAGTCTCATACACACACGCAGAGAGAAAAGGAACGAAAAAAAAATCGTCACCAAACCCAAGCAAAGAGAAAAAAAAAGAATAAGCGAAAGCCGAAGATATTCATTGTATATCCCTCGAGATTTTCGAGTACGTCGCTACCCATCGATTGTAACAATTTAACGATTTATCGAGACTTTGTTTTTGTTTCGACGCTAAAACATGTTCGTTTATAATCTAATCGAGAAACGTCCCTTTTCTCCAATTTGTTGTTTTCGTATGACGCCCGAGTATGTATAAATTTTTCTCATCTTCCCCCCCCCCCCTCTATTACTATTTTGTATTAAGCGCGGCGCAATAAGCTGCGGGCCCCTCCTCGTCTCTATTTAAGCGCCGTGCGCCCGTAATTTTTCGCATTTATACAGTGTGTGTACAGAGAGAGAGAGAGAGAGAGAGAGCTTTTACCTTTCCGCGAGCGACGACGAGACCGAGAGCGAAAGAATGGAAAACACGAAGGTCAAATATAGAACTAGGAAAAAAAAGAGAGAGCCTGGGGGACAACAAAACAAACCTTTGATAATGTATGATTTCAACAAAATTCCTTTGCTTTTGTATACGACGAGGAAACAATGCTTACATTCTTTTTCTTTTCTTTTATGTAAATGTATACAAGTTCATGTACAATATCTAAGTTTAAGTGTAATTTTTTGTTTTGTTTTCTAATAAATGTGAATTTTACAAAAAAAAAAAAAAAATAATAACAACTCTTTATTGCATCAAAGTCTATATATTTGTGCGCTTCACATTTCTAACATACATAGATTTAATTTATATAAAAATCATTTTTCATCCTCGACATACGGAATCACGTATAGAACTTTTACTTTTCTTTAAACGAGACTGTGCAATAATCAGATTTTCAGTAGAATATCATTTTAACCTAAAACTTTACCTTCTTCGTCATGAAAAATGTCACAAGATACAAATATCAAACATCATTTTTAATCGCATAGAAAATGTACATCAGATCCATTTTGAAATTTTTTTTTTTTTTTTTTGACAAAGAAATCAAGATATGGGAGAGTGAGAAAGAGAGTGAGAGAGAGAGAGAGAGAAGGAGAAGGAGCAAAGAAAGGCAGGGGAAAAATTAGGGTATGGGGGAAATGTAGAAATCGCGAAGAATGCCGCGAGATATATACATATAAAAGGAAAGTAGAGAAAGGAGGCAAAGAAAGAAGAAATTAAGAGAGGGAACAAAGCGGCTGAAAGCCGCGCCTTTATTCGCTCTTCGCTCTTTTCTTTCTTCTCTCTCTCTCTCTCTCTCTCTCTCTCTCTCTCTCTCTCTCGCTCGCTCGCTCTCTCGCTCGCTCTCTCCTACTCTCCCACTCTCTCTTGAATGGCTCTTATATTATTTATGAAGATAAATACACACCGCAAACGCTCACACACACACACATACACACTCACACACAAGAGAAAAACACAAAAGGGAAAATACGCATGGGATAGTGCCACCCGCCCCCTTCAAATGCTCTTCTGCGATTATAGAGGAATACAGAGAAAAAGAGAGAAAAAGGAGAAGAATGGATGAAATGTCGTTATTTTTTAAGATATTAAAAATAGAGTAAAAAATAAAGAAGCAGGAGGAGGAGAAAAAAAGTTATCGTAGGCGGAAGATATCGAGATCAAAGCAAAACTGTAGAGATAAATAAATAAATAAATATATGTATATATTTATTTATTTTCTATCATAATGATATAAATA
This sequence comes from Megastigmus stigmatizans, assembly GCA_900490015.1. Taxonomy (NCBI): domain Eukaryota; kingdom Metazoa; phylum Arthropoda; class Insecta; order Hymenoptera; family Megastigmidae; genus Megastigmus; species Megastigmus stigmatizans. Next base: position 15,054 of record UELV01092000.1, read on the forward strand.
TGTATGTGTAAATCATTCAGTGTATATTATACATGAATTTTAATAAAGCACAACAAACCACTGTATTTACAGGTTCATGTACTTGTTATTATTAATTAATTAACAAAATATTATTACCAATTATTGCCATTTAATTCTTCATTGTATATCTTTATTCATTCGTCTTATTATATTTGCGAATCGCTACGCGCGCACACGTATAGAGAAAAGAGAGAGAGAGAGAGAGAAAGAGAGAGAAAGAGAAAAATATAAGAGTTAAAGAGAGGGGGTTGGAAAGAGGTGGGTGGAAGGCAATTGTTCTATTCGTAAATATACAGAAGAGGAGGTGGAGAGGATAGTGAGAAAAGGAAAAACAGTTTATAAAAAGCGCGTGTGTATAGGCTCGCCGAGGAAAGGAGAAGCGAAAAAAAATGTGAAAAGTTTCAAGGCGAAATAGAGAAGAAAAAAAAGAGAGAAACGAGAGAAAGGGGCTTGCGGCCGCTGTAACCTCATCATTCATGAATAGCTTGTATTTCTGCTCAGTGCAAAATAAACGTACGTTCCTGTTGAAAACGGCCAGTTTTTTTTTATTGCTCATTTTTCCGCTCCTCGCCTCCTCCCTCCACCTTTTTCCTACTACGTCCCTTGCAACACACACGCGCTACATATCGGCGCGGTTCAAATGACAAGAGCAGTTGTTTGCTTTGACTCACAGGCCAGTGAACCTGATAAAGTCGAGCTTATCGGACAGCAGGAGAGAAAAAACAATGCCTTACCCTTGTTTTCATAATTTACTTTTTTTTTCTTTTCTTCAAAGCTATGCTATACTTTTAAGAAATAAAATTACAAAATCTACACTTTCATCTTTCTTAAGGGGGTCATCTACCTTCACGCCCAAATTTCGGGCCTATTTTGACGATGGATTGCAAAAAAACTACACATGATATTGACACAATTTTTTTTTATTTTGTAAGTTGATTCTCAAACTTGGATATAAAAAAAGAAACAATCATTTTTTTAAAATATTTTGCCCTTGACGCGTCCTTGAATGCATCACTGCCGGAGCGACATAGGCAAACCGCTGGCAAGAGATTTCAGTTTCAGAACCTGGAAACATAAAAATATTTATTTTTACTTAATGTTACTACGCCAATTACAAGCTGAAACAAGTTTTTTGGAATATTTAAAAATCTGTCAAAATGGCAGCGATTTAAAAAAAAATGCATTTTCGTACCATGTTTTTCGAGCTAAAAAGAACTGTAAAAAATCGAAATTTCTTTTTTTTCAAAAAAGCTCGTGTCTACTTGTAGCGAGATGTTTTCTGAATTAGTAACAATTTACAGATTTCTAATATCTTTGATAGTTTCGTCAAAATCGTGCCAGCCGTTTTAAATATTTTTAGTTTTAGATTTTTTCAAACCGCGAAGGTAGACGACCCTCTTAACATATCGTCATGTTTATTTATTCATCTCATCATTTAATGTCAAGAAATACTATAAAATCACAAAAAAAAATATATTTGTTTAAGTAATACGATTTTTCGGATTAAATGACTGAACAGTGTAGTACTAGAGTAGAAATAGAACAGAAGCATATGAAAAATAAAAACATAAAGGTAAGTACACGCATCCAATTAATTATTTTTAAATATAAACGATTCAGGATAAAGAATGAAGAAAATATCAAATTCTTGAAACATTGTTTAGCTACTTTTTATCAAAAACTCACGCGGTTGCCTATAAGCGACATTATGTACTTAATTGCACAAACTCGTATTTAAACGGACTCCCAAAATGCAATAAACAATATTTTAATATAGAAAATCCATATTACATTTCATTCTTCCTAAAATAAACAGTTTCAATTCGAGAACGAGAAATTCAATGCGAGAAACAATTTCCACCGAGTGCACCGGCTCCAAATCGAAACGAAACCTCCGCACCGGGATTTCCCCCGCACACCGCACAACGCAGCGCATAACAATTATTCATTCTCGCGAAAATCCACGCCTCGCGCGCCAAACATATTCACGGGCTGCCTGCATATATGGGAAATCTTAGCGAGAAGACCAACCTATATACCATCCATCCTCCAAACGCGTAAAAATACATCCGCGTAACCCACATATACGTAGACATGTGCGCACGGGCAAGGAAGTATAAACGGCTAGGCTGCACGGAAATTACTTCTGCCGTTGCCGGGCTGCGTATCAGTCACACACACGTCTCTCTTAAACGCTACAAATGCAGACCGAGAGAGGTGAACGCGCTCACTGCGAATAGGCCGAGCGAGATTTTATTGCGAGATCGTTTCTAAACTCTCTCACTCTCTCCTTTATATATACGTATGTACATACGTATATACATTTGGCCCTTTGAGAGGGAGCGAGTGAGGACGAGCGGATGCTCGCAGCGTTTTGTCATCGTAAACTGTTTTATGGGAAATTATAATGTGTCCCTTTTCCTATGGGGAATGCGCGCTGAGAAAACGCTCTTAGACTGTGTGTCTGTGTCTCTGTTTCTGTTTATATATATCCAGAGCCATTCAGAGCTGAAACAAAATATAAAGGGACCCTCGCTTTTCATCCAATCGGCCCATAAACGTCCTTTTACCGTTTTGTCGCTTTCTCTCTCTCTCTCTCTGTGCTTCCTTCATCTTCTTCTAAGCCTTATCTCATATTTTTGCCTTGCCTCGACGCTGGATGGGTGTTTATCTTGCGCAAAATAACGGCAAGCGCTTGGAATTGCAAAAGCAGATTTTCGATGAATCATTGTACTTGTCTAACGCACCTTTTTTGTTTTCGTTTCAGCACACGTGGCTGAGTTTTTTTTTTGTTTTTTTTTGTTTAGATTAGTCGAATCATTTATTTTCATGGCTTATATACCTTTATGTTAGTATAATCGCTGTTTGATCATACTTTTGTTACATCGACTTCTTACACAAATAAAAGCTCAACTTACTCGCGCACAATTTGGCAAATAAGATTTTTAATGAAAATCTCTGAGCGTTCCATTTGCTATGCTAATATTTGATTTTGAAACGGACGGTAATATAAAACTGAACTTTATTCAAATTATTTAAGTAGCCGAGATTGAATTGCTACAATTATCTCTTGTAAAAAAACTTTTTAAAATCGTGTAATAAAAGGTCATTTGTATTCAGCAGCAAATTTTCCCTTTAGATCCCTTTAAAGGCATTTGTGACCTGCCAAAGCCTCTTGAAATTAAAATATCAAATACCAAACTATAGAATGCACGTTTGGTGATCGAAACAAAAATATCTCTCTCGAAACACACTAAATTCAAATGAATTTTAATAAGCCCAGTGGAAAGTTCATTAGCATCAAGTGGTGAAAAAAAGTCCTCGCCATCTCGCTCGTGTTCCTCCCCTTTTAAAACGTCTTCACTGTATTCCTGCACATTTTTTGCCCGCGCCTTATCTCGTACATTTTATCTCTTGATTTTTCTCCTAGATTCATCCCCTGTACTCGGTGTCGCTTCCTCTCTCTCGTAGACGCACTTTACACGTCGACGTTCCTTTTTACGCTCTTCTCTCTGTGTGCAGCAGCGGCTTTAAGCACCCAGGCCATTGAAGTTATTCTGACGACGACGACGGCGGCGGTGGCGGCACAGGCTGCGGCTGAGCGTCGTCGTCGGATAATTTGACCTTCTCTCCTCTCTCTCTCTCTCTCTCTCTCTCTCTCTCTCTCTCACTGCACACGCGAGGGATAGATGCTCTTATACAGGCTGGAATTTTCATGCTTGCCTCGGCTGAATGCCGATTTAGCGGCGGGGTATTTCGTACAGGAGACCCGGGAATATAGTCTATTTCTCGCGCGCGTAACGATAATGAAAACAGCTGTAAGTATTCGGAGATTCGCGGTGATGAAGACGTACTTTTTCTCTTTTTTTTCTTGCTTTTAAATGCGGATTCGAGCTTTTTAAAGTTACCACTGATTAACTCGAGTATACTTTTTTTAAATTAAAGTATCTCTGTGCACCAAATAAATTTCAATGCATATACAGGAAAAGTCTGAAATTCATCGATTGGATATTCTTTCTGTCTTACCACATCCTACTTTATCTACTTTGCACACGCATGTTAAAAAAGAAACATTTTAATTAATTTTTTTTTTCTCTCTCTTTTTTACTCTCTCGTCATCATCTGTTTTAATTAAATCTTTTAATTCTGAATTAAGCAATGGTGTACACGTTTCATCCCTTTTTTTTTAAAGTCCAGCTCTCCAGCTCGAATCTGCAATTAAAGCGCGAAATGACACTTTCAAGTATAAAAAAAAAAGTACGAAAGTCTTATCATGCAGAAAAGAATCAAAGTAGATTATCTCATTGAGCAAAAGTTCCGCGTTATATCCCAGCCCAACTGGCACATCCCATTTTGTTTCCTCTGCGCAGCAAAGATAATAAATCAGAAAGTTCTCGTCATTATTATATATACATATAGGCGTCTAATACCTGTGGCTTTAAAAATAACGATCCACCGTCCAAAAAAGCATTTCATCTCGAAACAAGCCACTACGAGCATAACTTTGAATGCAGCAGCCAAGGAATACACGTAGGAAGCCCCAAAGAAACCCGGATTGTGTATAGCTGCAATTTGATGAGACGTCCTCGCAATAAGGGCCTCTCTCTCTCTCTCTCTCTTTCTCTCTCTGGCAGTCGAGCTGAAAGTAAATTCTATCCCAACGAATGAATAACAGAGTAAATAAAATGCACGGCGTGGGGTAGGACGCTCCGCAATCTACGGCCCTCGGTCCCGCGAGCTGCGCGCATCTCTCTCTCTCTCTCTCTCTCTCTCCCATCCCCGCCGGAATAACAACGAAGGATATTCTCCTCTTAAAACTCGGGCGACTCTGTCAAACGATGCGTGGAGCAGCACAGAGAAAGAGAAAGAGAGACAGAGCTAGGGATTGTATATCGACCTTATATTCTCTCTTCCCTCGCGTTCCTTCCGCGAGAGAATCTTCGTTTCGCGCGAGACAGAAAGAGAGAGAGAGAGAGAGAGAGAGAGAGAGAGAGAGAGAGAGGGAGAGGGAGAGAGAAAGGCTGCATGTATAGCGCGCGTATCTGCAGCTGCACTAGCACCGATGCGAGGACCAGCCAACTGTGAGAGAAATATAGTCGACGAGAGTGAGAGAGAGAGAGAGAGAGAGTCTAGGACGAACGCACACCCAGAGATAAAACCTTTAAGCGGCTTCCTTCCTGGAAGCGGCGGTGGAGGCAAGAGGCTGGAAGAGAGAGAGGAAGGGGTGGAGGTGGGACGGAGGGCATTCCAGCGTCTAAGAAGTGCGATTTGTCTCTCTCGCTGGCTGGCGGGGACCTACTTTCGCCCGACATTAGCACGCGAACCTGTGCGCGCCCCTGTAGCCCCGGCAGCTCGCGGATCACCCGTGTATGGGTGGTTGCGTGTGCGGCTGTATTGCAGCACTATCGGCTAACCATTGGGCTTCATTACGTTTTAATGGGAAATAATGAATTAGTCGTTGGCTTTAAGAGAATGATCGACTCTCTGTCATGAGCGGATAAAATTTTGTAGAATTTATAAATTAAATCGTGGAATGAAAGAGTGAAAAAATTCATTCGCTCTTTTTTCCTATGCAAGGGATTTCTATGTAATTTTTATATAGCAATGAATAATTTTATACTGTATATGTATTTGGAGTTTTAGATGTTTAATTTAGGCATTATTTGATATGTACTTTATGTCAACAAGGCCCGTTTTATAAGAACCTGATTTATAATACTTATGTACAGTTATGCGGCAACATATACACTCATACATAATGCATCGCGCATTTTCAGTCTAGTTTAACCATATTTTTCAGAATTTATGAACGCCTCTTGAGCGAGAGTTCAATTTTTGGCTTTAAACGAAAACTTCGCGTTAGGTGGAAACCACTCCACTCCAGTCCTCCTATTATATTATATAAACTCTATTATCCGATGTATCATTTACAATTTTTTAAGCTAATAATATTATATCATAATAGTATATTTAGGTGGAAGGTTGATAAAGCAAAATGACCAAACTTCAATTCGAATCGCTAAGGAAGCGAAGCAAGGAGAAAAGCGCTTCTTTAATTCGGCTGCGACGCTGAAAATCTTGAAAAATAAGCAAGATAACGAAGGGATAAGCCATTGGGAGGGGGGTAGAGAGATGGACGAAAGAGAATAGCTGGAAGCGACTCGCGTGTCCCTTTAAAAACTTTCGTTAATGGAAGAGAGGAGCAGCGACGCGGCTCGACTTCTCTCGGACCTCCGAAAACGAAAAGTGACTCTCGCGCGCGCGCACACACATACACGTGCACATCGAGGGAGAGAGAGAGAGAGAGAGGGAGAGAGAGAGTTGGCCGCGGGTAAGGAATTTTCGCTGCGCCAGGATCTTAGCTTTTGAGACCGCAGCGAGAGAGCGAGCGAGCGGAGCTGCGAGCAGCCAACTGTGAGAAAAATATAGCCGAACCTGTCGCGGAGATAAAACCTTTAAACGGCTTCCTTCCCGGTGAATCAACGAGAGAGGAAGAGAGCACAAGCGCACTAGAGATAGAACGAGTATCTTCGCGAGGAACCGAGAGAGAGCGAGAGAGAGGGAGAGAGAAGAGAGAAGGGAGAGTCGACTCGAGCTTAATCTCGGGACACACTTCGCCTCCGCGATCCCGAGATCTTTTGGAACTGTGTCGTTCCTTTACTCTCGTAAAGTATACAGTGGCGTGAGAGATCGAGGAAAAGAGAAGACGAAAGACAGAGCGAGAGAGAGAGAGGAAAATCTGGAAAGGACAGACGGCGGCGGCGGTGGCGGCGGCGGTGGCGGCGGCAACGGCGGCGATTTCTGCTCTTAACTCCCTTATTGTCGTGAAATACCGTGCAGCGAAGTAAGATTAGTGTGTCAATTATTACGAGTATGAATTTGAGCTCCAAGAAATGTAGAGAAATATTAAATGTAAGAATATGCTTATTGTATTTATATCGTACGCTGTTTGTTGGAAGATATACCGGGGCTTTTCAGTCAGTCGTTTATACGAAATAATATACGAGTTGAATGCCTCTAAAATGCTAATAAAATTAAATTTTGCAAGAGCTAATTATGAATTCTTACTTATCCTTATACTTGCTATCAGCCATTCGAAACAAAAATGAATTTTTCAAGTAACAAAGAAATTGAGAAAAAAAGTTTTATTATTATTTTCAAATAAATACTATAAAAATTCAATTCTTAATATTATTGGTAGGTTGTCGATTTCCAAAACGAATACGTCAATAAAGTATTCTTGTTTTATCTCAAAAAATAAGTCCTTCCAAACGAATGCATCTCCAAAAAGTAAAAAGCGCTGACGAAGAAGCATAAAACATTTCTTTGAGTTACTTGGAAATAATAGTTTTCGGATCGAGGATTGCTTATATATCAAGGGTAAAGATAACTAAAATTAAATAATTATTCGTAATTCGACAATGGTATTAGACACAAAAATGTTCGTTAATTTAATGCATCCTCGCGCTTTACCATCGCTGGCAAAATTCATCTATCCAAAAATCGTCACGACACCATCATTCCTAACGCGCGCATCCATAGCCAGAGTAGCAGCGTCAAAGGCTCTTGCGCCTGCACACCATCTTCCCGTTGCTCTTCCGAAAATCGGCGAGGGCAAAGCCACACACAACGCGCTCTCTACTCTCTACTCTCTCTCTCTCTCGGCCTTCTCCCAATTACGTCTTACTGCGGTGGGTGCGAGTTTAGGGTTCAATTCCGCCGCTGCCGAGAGAGAGAGATTCCATTGGAAAAGCTCTCGCCCTCTCTCTCTCTCTCTCTCTCTTGCGCGCGCGCGCGCAATTACACGAGAATCACTGTAGCCAGCCTATCTCGAGCCTCAAATCGTCCTATACCTTCTATACCTCGCTGTATACATATACCTATATAGAGTTTGATGCTAGGATGGAACAAGGGGCATGAGGGGAGAGTTACTCTCGGACGACATGGTATTTATCAGTGGTGGCAATCGCCGAACTGCCGGCACTCGCTACCGACGGTACTTTCGCTATACTTTTTCTCTCCACCGCACCAGTAGTACTACTTGTTTCGGTCTACCGCTTGGATATTTCTCTCTCTCTCTCTCTCTCTCTCTCTCTCTCTCTCTCTCTCTCTCTCTCTCTCTCTCGGTTACGGAGCGCTAAGATCGCGCGATTGCACGGTACTGCTGCTGGTTCGCGAGCTGCGATTCGCTTTTTCTTTTTCGCTAATGCTATTGGGTGCGCGATTGTTCTGGCTCTGCCAGAGGGGAAGAGATCGTTGTCGCTGTTGTTCTCTGATTTTTAAAGGCTGCTTTAAGGTTGCTATTGTGCTTATTGTAGTTTTTATGTTAAGTTATAAGAGATTTTTAAGATTCAAGTTACTTTTGGGGATAATGCACTTTTTTAATCCGTTCGAATTAAGGGAATGCAATAAACTAATTAAGAAATTTGAGGTTTAGGCATGCTACAAAATCTATGATATCACTTGAAGCATAAATTTAAACAAAAATGAGTCCCTTACTTGACGAAAGAGTAAGAAAAAACTTGATCGAAAGTCGGTGTCTTACTGTACTCGACAGCTTCTACTTCTATATGTATTAAGTATAATGATAATACGTACAATTCAATCTTTTGAAAGTAATTTCCCACTAAGGAAGGAGGTTACTTTGACGGCCGATGGAAATTGCTCATAACACTTTATGCAATATTCTCTATCACTTCCTAAAGCACATGCCTCTCCCTTTCTTCCATTCACTCTTGAGCAAATGCAGCGAATACTCCCTACCCTACACCCGAACGAAACCAAATGTGTACCTATAAATATTTAAAATTGTCAAGTTCCTCATCTTAGTGCACATTTATATACATACACACACACACAGTAGAGACACATCTTAATGCACACGAGCGCAATACACAGAAAAGGGCGCGTGCAGTCGGTAGGATTTTTCAATCTCTTGGATCGTAGACGCTCTCACGTCTCTCCGGGTGCAGGTATGTTGCTGGTGCTGTTGGTGCTGGTGCTGGCAGCGGCTGGAAGCCTCGGTCTCAGCAACGGGTAAGCTGTTTGTGACGCTCGTTTCTGCTTTCTTCGCAGAAAAGGGAGGAGGGGCGAGGATAAGGAAGGGAGGAAGGCGAGAGCCATGCATCGGTCTCGGGGTCAGTGCGCTCGGGTGTCTCGTCGGAATTTAATTCTGCGCCCCCTGTACCTCTCTCTCTCTCTCTCTCTCTCTCTTCTCTCTTCTCTCTTCTCTCTTCTCTCTCTTTCCGAGCTGTGCTATTCGTAGGAACTGATATTTGATACCCGATATTTTCTTTACTAGCGCCAGCAGAGGAGCTTCCTCTTCTCGATCGTATAAATGGCGCGCGCTCGCGACTCTCTCTCTCTCGCTCTATCCCATGAAAGATTTTCTCCGAACAGGGGGAGGACGAGGTGGTGGGGGGGAGCTCATACGAGCCTCGCCAGTGTTTCACGCGAGAGTCTAATTCTTTTGGAGTATAAAGGATATGGGATTCCAAAAGGGGGCGGGATATGGAGCGAGCCTGACTCTCTCTCCTCTTCTTCTCTCTTTCTTTTTTTTTTCTGCCTGTGCCCCCCGAGTGACTGTTGGATTGCCTGCGTGTGTGTGCGTGTCTGCATATTAGAATTCCGGATTCCGATATCCCGTTCTCGACTGAGACGACATTTAGAGCGATTGTCTTTTTTTCCTCTCCCTCCCCCTCCCCTCTCTCCCTCTCTTCTACATTCTCTTTTGGAAGTTGACAGTGGTCTGATTAAAAGATGGAGGAATGTTGTTGTGCAAGCATTATAGGATGCTTGAGCGACGAAATAAGTTTATTTGGACAAAAAAATAACTTAATACGTAAAAATGGGATTCATCGATATATAAAAGTGTGGACATCAGACCTACAACTAGTTCAGCTTAAAGGTCAGAAAATAGAACTTTCGCTACATGCTCTATATACAGTCAGCGTGAGACCTCGACACCTAGAATCATCTAAGCAGCGGGCGAGTAAATGCGAAGTTCGATAACAGCACATCGAACGCATCTGTAAAAGACCCTCTGCGCCATCCTCGTACAAGATCGTAGATTCGCTTTGCCTATGGCGCAATAACGGACCTCTCCGCCTCTCTCGACGTTGTTATTCGATCCGCTGGTAATCCAATGCCCGCGCACACCGTATCGCCCTAAAGTCAAACGCCGATAATATCCAGCGTACAAGGCTCTAACAGCCGAAAAGGTGACAACGATTTCCCTCCTTCTTTCCTACAATACGTATCTCCTACGCCGAATCCGCCGCTATCGCGCATCCCAAATTGAATCCTTCGGACTTCGGCAGTTAAAGGGCTCAACGCGGAAATTCCTCTTATTGTTACGTGACGGACATTTTTATGTCGTTACGTCCAGATTATAATCGATTTATAACGCCCGGATATAACGGGAGAGCTGGAAAAATTGATTATCTCTCGGCTGGATATATTTTTACGAGTCCTTTTATGGATGCCAGATTATTTATTGCGGCCAGTCCTCGATACGATATTATACTGATATATATATACTGGTGGGGTTGTGATAATTTATAAATTTGGATTTTATTAGTGATTGCTTACCTTTTCTGTAGTTTAACTTTTTGCGTGGAAGATAATTACCGTTGAATTATTTCTTATGCCGATGAACAAGCTTTTAGACTTGTTTATTTATTATACTCGCGAAATCATTTTATTCACAGAAATAATTTGAGTAAGGGTATTTTTACTTTCGAATAAATGAAAATATAAATATTTTTGATTTCGTAAAGTTACGTTTCTTGTTTTCTTTTGCCACATAATAGATGTATAAAGAAAAATTTCCAATCGTTTTCTTTAAACTGCTTTGATATTTTTAATAAGGTATATAATATAATTTTATTTTTAATGCTGTATAAAAAAAA